>VWZD01000379.1:9193-23823 GCA_013396695.1 Sakesphorus luctuosus
ACAGAGGGGTGATGGTGCCAACAGAGGGGTGATGGTGCTGGCAGGGGTGATGCTCTTGCTCCTCCATGCTGGGGCTGCTCCTCCATCCTCTTCCAGCCAGTGCCCAAAATCAGTGCCAGGGCCTCCTGCCCGCGCTCCTGGTGGAGTTCTGGTGTTGCCAAGCCCCGCTGGTGCCCCCAAAGAGCAGGCAGGGGGTGGTGGGTGATGCCCCCTCATCTGGTTGTGTCTCAGCAGCCTCTTGCTGTATCCGCTCCCCAAAACGGGAAAAACCCCCAGCCCTTCCCGGGGGTTCCCCCCCTGCACCTCTGGATGTGCCCCCAAATCCGGAGGGAACAGGCAACAATCTGCAGGAGCCCGAGGAGCAAAAAAACCCCAACCCAGAGGGACTTGTGGAAGGGCACGACTCCACCTGGGCCACAGCCCAGGAAGCCAAAAATCCCAAATCCAAGGATTTCTGCAGGAGCACAGCCCGCCTTGGCTGCAGCCCAGGAAGCCAAAAATCCCAAATCCAGGGATTTCTGCGGGAGCACAGCCCGCCTTGGCCACAGCCCAGGAAGCCAAAAATCCCAAATCCAGGGATTTCTGCGGGAGCACAGCCTGCCTTGGCTGCAGCCCAGGAAGCCAAAAATCCCAAATCCAGGGATTTCTGCGGGAGCACAGCCCGCCTTGGCTGCAGCCCAGCTCTGTCACCTCCACAGATGCCCCCGGGGTTGGCACCCGCTCTGAGCTGTGCACACCGAGGTGGGGCTGCCCCATAAAGGCTGGGGCACCCCAGGCCCCCCCCGGGTGGTTCTCCTGCCCCTTTTCTCCCGGGAAGCAGGGCAGGGAGGGCAGGCAGGGAGGGCAGGGGAGGGCAGGCAGGGAGGGCAGGGCAGGACAGGGCAGGGCAGGGCAGTACTCACCGCAGAGGCGAGAGCTCCTTTCCTCTGGGACCGAGCCCTGCTGTGCCCTGTGTATAAATACCAGCGAGCCCCTGGAACCTCAGAGGCGGATCCTCTCTAAACAAAGACCCTAAATAGGCTCAGTGATGGTGTGTCGGCCATATGGCCATATAAGGTGTTTTATTTCATTAAATTGACCTCGGGCTGGTGGTAGGACCCAGCACTTTAATTATTGTAGGAAAAACGTATGTGGGGATGCTTGGGAGGCAACGGCCCAGCTGGGACTCTGTTCCTTTTATGCTCCGCTCCGATAAACAAGCGAGACACAAGTCCTTATAAGTGACAGGCTCGGAAAAAGGAGGTGGAAGTGACTCCAGTTCCAGGGGAGAGCCTGGAGAGACCCCCCCACCCGGGGGCGGTGGGTGTGGGGGCTCCGCCGTGGGCACACCCCGGCCCGGGGGGACTCTGGCACGGCTGGGACGCTGCAAACGCCCCGGGTCGGTGCGGCGGCTCCTCCCGGCCTGGGCTGCCCCGATCCCTGGAATTCCACACCTCGGGGATGCCGCTCCCTGGGGTTTCCTCTCTCCGCCCCCAGTTGTGCCCCAAGTCCCTCGGCCCCCAAACCCTCGGGCAGAGGTGTGGGTGCAAACCCAGCCCCAGCCTGGGGTGCTCCTGGCTCTGCGCCCCCCGGGGGGCTCTGGGAGGTGGGATGAGCCCCGAGGGCTCTGGGGGTGCTGTGCCCCCCGGCCCCTGCCCGGAGCCACCCCCAGCCCTGGCACAGCCCAACCAGCAGCTCCCAAAATCCTGCTGCCTTTTTAAGGGCAAGGGGCCCACACCGAGAACCCTCTGGAGCCCCCGGGGGAGGCAGGAGAGGTGACAGGAAACACCCCCAGAGCTGCGGGGGACACGGGGGGTCCCACCAACACCACCAAGGGATGCCAAGTGGTCCTGCAGGGATTGGACTCTGGGCTGTCACCCCGTGGTGACACGGTGTCCCCTCAGCATTCCCAGCCTGTCCACACCCCCAACACCTCCTATTGATGGCTCAGTCCCAGTTATCCTCTTTCGCTGGGAATTCTCAGCACATGGGGGCTGGATCTGTCCCCTGGCTGTGCACTTGGTGTCCCCCCTGCCCCCTCAGTCCCGGGTCCTGCTGCTGCCCCACATCCCCCCCGGATCCTTTGGGAGTCACCCAGGGGAAAGGTGGCCGGACATATCACCTGTCTACAAACACCCCACCCTACAAAAAATTAACCCCAAACCCACAGTGAGGGTGGGAAAAGAGGGTTGGATGGAGGCAGTGGCAGGGCAGAACCGCGTGGAAGGGACACCGGGAGCTGGTGGAAGGATCCCACCCCATTCCAAAGTCAGGGGGATGTGCCCAAAACCTCAGAGACACCCCTGAACCCTGGGCTGGTGCAACCACGGAGCATCCACCGCTGAGCCCGCCCAGCGGCCCCGAGCCCCGTCACTCCCGCATCGCTGGGTTTGTGGGGACACGCGGGGCAGCTCCGGGCTGGAACCCCCCGGGATCATCCCCGCGGGATCATCCCCGCGGGATCATCCCGGCCGGGCCCGCCGAGCGCAGCCCCGAGCGGAGCCCACGCGCAGCCTAAAAAGGCAACGTTTGGCCCCCGCAGCCAATGGAGCCCGGGCGGGCCGGGAGGATCCAGGAACGCCAGGCATCCCTCGGGGATGAGCAACCCTGCCCCGAGATTCAAACCTCCCTCCCGCCGCACCGGCCGGCCCTCGGCACCTCCTTCCCTCCCTCAAGGGGGGCGATCCTGCCCGGAACCTCCCGGGATGCGGCCGGGATGGGCGATCGGGGCAAGGAGGGATGAGCAGAGGGATGTGGATCTGTTCCCCTGGATCTGTTCCCCTGGATCTGCTCCCGTTCCCGAGGTGGAGATGAGCATCACTCCCTGCCTGCAGGGACCCCCCAAACGCTCAACCCACGCTGCTACAGACACTAAAGCCCTCCTGAAGAGTGCTTGGTGTCAGCTCTTCCCAAATCCAAGCTGTTTTCAGGTGATTTTAAGGTGGAACTGTCACATCTGGCACAGCTGGAGAGACGGGGGGCGTGGGACCAGGATCTCGACATCTATTCTGACACACAAGTGGCTTGGTGACATTAAAAAGTGTGATGCAAAAGCCAGGAGCTCTGGGAGCAGGGCTGGGAGTGAGGAGGCAGCAGAGCCCTGACCGAGGAACTCGGCCCTTCCTGCCCTGAGGAATGTGGAAAATCCCCTGTGAAGGTTTATCAGGCACTGGGATGAGACAAAAGGGGTGATGTGCCACCAGCTCCTCTCCCAGTGGGTGCTCCAGGCAGCTCAGACCTGCAGGGATGTGGGGCTGGGATAAATTCCTCCTGATATTCCCCACCAAACCGAAGGAATTGCTGCTTTTCAAGGTGGGATTTCCCACCTCGTGTCCCTGCAACGTTCTGGGGGAGCTGCTTCATGCTATGGCACCAACAATCCCACCCCCAGATCAACCCCCTCCCCAGCGTGGTTTGAATTAAGGAGGTCTGAAAACGAGTTCCCACAGATGCCGTGAGGGCCCCTCATTCCCTCCCGCCCCCGGGGCAGCCTGTTCCCAAATTGCCTTTGGAAGAGCCGGGACCAGCCTGTTCCCAAATGCCTTTGGAAGAGCCAGGAGCAGCCCTTTGTCACGCAGGAGCTGCTGCAGACACACCCACCCCACAACAAATGGATCCCCCTCACGCCGAGGGAGCACAAGGGGAACGAGCGGCACGAGAGACCCGGCCCAGATAATGGAATCCACGTGTGACAGAGGGACAGACCTGTGTGTGTGACAGAGGGACAGACCTGTGTGTGTGACAGAGGGACACGGGACACACCGGGACACAGACAGGGATGTGGAGAGGTGGCTCCAGCAGCTGCCGACCATCCTGCCACAGCAGGAGGGCTGTGGGTCCTGCTCAGCCCCAGCCCAGCTGCCTCCACCTTGGAATTCTGCTGCTTCCCACCCCTGGGAGCCTGGAGGGCAGGGACAGGAATCTCGGCTTGGCGTCCCACCAAAGCACCTCGGAGCAGGATCTGGCAGGGAGATGTCACAGAGAGCTGGGTTTGGCAAGGACAGGCTTCCTGCTGCTCTGGGAGCTCCGAGGCCATCGGGCAGTGGATCCTGGAGGCTGGAGGCGGCCAGGGCTGCTGGAATCCCGGCTGGGAGTGGTGGTGGCAGCTGGGACACCCAGTGCTCCTCCATGGGGACATCAGTGACCCACGGGCCAGGAGGATCCAGGGCCAGGAGAGGGAATGAAGTCACCAGACAGCCCTGAACGCTGGTGGGATGAGGGAGATCGTGCTCAGCAGTGCTACATCCAGGCACCTTCACCCCTGACACAGGGATCCCAAAGAAGTTGAGTCCCTCATCTCCCCAGGCAAAGATCCGAGTGCCAGGAAGCAGGAAAGGCTCAGCTCAGCTGGGCTGAGCCCGTGACAGGGAGAGGGACCAGGAAGGTTTAATCTTAAATTATAGGAAAGATTTATCTCCTCCTGGAAGCTGCTCCAAGACTACAGCGACACGGAGAGAGGGACAAAACAGGGCACGGGTTAACCTGGGCAAGTCCCAAAAGCACTTGAAGGTTTCCACACCTCATGGTCGCAGCAGGAGGAGGTGGAGCCACGGATTAGAGTGTTAAACAACTGCTTTAGTGTTGGCTCCTGGCTCCGAATTCCCAGCTGGCTTTTCCCCACACCTTGTACCTCAGCAGACTCCGGGCATAAACTGCTCCCAAGCTCCCAAAGATTCCAGAGATCCCATTCCAGGGATCCCACCATCGCTGGGGGAGGAAGGGGAGGGGTCACCACAGGAACCGTCTGCTACAGGAGGGAGGAAACCAATCCCTAAGGCCGAAGGGAGGTGGGAGGTTCCCGAGTGGATAAGGCAGGAGGTTTATCGGAGATCGATCAGGACAACGTCTCTCTCCACCACTGACACGTGACTGCAGGTCTGGGAGAGACAAAAACAGGGACAGGGGGTTGTTCAGGTGTTCCCCAGCTCAGGTGAGTCTCCTCCATCTGGCACAACCTGCAGGCAGAGTCCTTCCCAGGACAGCCCTTGGAGGAGCTCCTTGGATCACACCAGCCCTGCCTGGTACCACACAGGGCCCACAGGACACGGACACAAATCCCTGTCCCAAACACAGCCCTGTTCCCGCAGGGAGGAGCTCCCATCACACCCCCAGCGCCTTGGGGAGCTCCTGCCCCTCCGCTGTGGGACTGGAGAGCAGCCCCTGCCAGGCTGAGCCTCCTCTCCCGGTCACAGCCCAGCTCCTGGACACAGATGGAATTACAGGCACCATCCCACAGCCCCCCTGCCTGGGGGGCACTCACCGTGAACAGAGGGGGGTCTTTGGGGTGTGGGTGGAACCCCTTCTGCCGGCAGGACGAGATCTCCTCCAGGCCATGCTCTGTCAGCCGGAAAAACCCAGTCCTGGGGCAGAGGAACACGGAGAGCTCCGGGTGGCTGCAGGGACAGCCCCGGCCCCTGGGCCTGGGGGGCAGCTGTGGGGCAGCTCCTCCCGGGCAGGGGCACAGGCTGGGCTGAGGGACACCCTCTGTCTGGGACACCCCCTGTCTGGAACACTCTCTATCTGGGACACCCCTGTTCCCAGGACACCCCCATCTGAGACACACTGCCTTTCCAGGGACACTCCTCCATCTGGGACACCCCTCCTTCCCAGGACACCCACACTTCTGGTGTCCACTCACCCACCCACACTCCTGGTGTCCACCCACCCACCCGCACTCACTCCTGGTACTTGGGGGAGCACACGATGGCGATGGACTCCGGCAGCATCATCTGGTAGGAGCAGTGTGTGTGCAGGTCCACGCTGGACAGGAAGGCTGTCTGTGTGGGATGGGTCTGCAACAGGAAACACAGGGACAGGAGTCACAGGGAAAACTGCTCCCAAGGAATCGTGTGGGCCAGGAGGAGGCTGCACCAGAGGGAACACAGCTCCTGGGCTGGCACAGGGGGCACACTGAGAGGGGATTTTGTGGAATCTCAGACTGGTTTGGGTTGGGAGGGACCTTAAAAATCATCCAGTGCCACCCCTGCCCTGGGCAGGGACACCTCCCACTGTCCCAGGGTGCTCCAGCCTGGCCTTCGACACTCCCAGGGATGGGGCAGCCACAGCTGCTCTGGGAATTCCAGCCCCTCCCCACCCTCACAGGGGAGAATTCCTTCTCAATATCCCACCTATCCCTGCCCTCTGGCAGTGGGAAGCCAATCCCTGTGTCCTGTCCTGCCATCCCTTGTCTCAAGGCCCTCTCCAGCTCTTGGAAGGTGACCAAAGGGAGACATCAAAGTGGAGAGAAAATCCCATCCAGAGGGAGAAATCCAATCTCAGGGAGAAATCCAGCCACAGGGAGAAACTCAACCAGAAGGAGAAACTCAACCACAGGGAGAAATCCAACCAAAGGAGGCACTCCCTCCCAAGGGCAGGGCACTCACACTCACTCCCAAAGGCAGGGCAGGAGGCACTGACTCCCAAGGGCAGGGCAGGCAGGGGACACTCACATGGATCCAGCCCAGGGTGACCAGCCCATGCTGGTCCTGGGTGAGGAACAGCTCCTCCTCACTCTCGGTGGTGCAGCAGTCGGGGCCGCCGCGCTGCTTGGGCACGAGTACGTGGGTGATGGTGAACTCATTCCTCATCTGCAAGGCATGGGCAGCACAGCATGAGACCCCCACACCCACACCCACACCCACCCCAGGCAAGGCACAGGCAGCACAGCATGGGACCCCCACACCCACACCCACCCCAGGCCAAGGCATAGGCNCAAGGCACAGGCAGCACAGCATGGGACCCCCACACCCACCCCCAGCATGAAACTGCTGCCCAAGGAGCAGGGGGAATTTTCTAAGCTTTGGGAAGAAGTCCATGGGCTCATCCACCCTGCAGGGCAACTCCAAGTGATGACAAAGGAGTGGAAGGGTTTGCTTTTCCACAGGAGCTCAGGGAAGTCCTGGACAGCCACTGGAGCCCCTCCACTGCTGAGATGATGCCTTATCTCTAAATGATCCCATGTCTGGATTGCAGGAAGTTGCTCCATCAAACAACTCCCTTTCTAAGCAAAGCCCTGCGAGTGCCTCAGGGCTGGAGCTGCCAATAAGCCCTGGGCACACAGAGCCCTGGGGGCAGAACGGTGTCCTGCCAGCCCTGTGGGGCTGAGGAGCTCCAGCTGGCACCCACAGCACAAGGGATGTCCCCAGGAATGTCCCCAGGCTTGAGGCAGGCATCCAGAGCCCAGGGCAGCAGAGAGGAGTGGGGGCTCAGTGGTTGGCACTGAGTGCCAGGGTGAGGAGATCCTGACCTAAAAACCAGGAGAGGGAGAGGGAGCTCATCCCTAATGCTCACAGAAAAGCCTGAACTGCACCAAAGAGCTCCAGGACACAAATCAGGGTCCTACAGCCATTCCCAAAGCCGTGGCACGGTGACAAAAGGTCCCTGTGCCACTCCCAGGGTCTCCATGGGGATTGGCCCCTTACCAGCTTCCCACAGAGGATCCCACAGGTCTCCACACCCCGTGCCGTGTTGGCATCTGCCAGCTGCAGGAATTTGTGGCACAGCTCCCTGGGGACAATGACCTGGCGAAGGGCATCCACTCCTGCACCTGTGGGGAAGGGGAGCACGGTGGGACACGGGCCAGGGATGAGGCTGGAAAAGTCCCCCTGGGCATCTGAACTGCTCTGGCTCTGCCCCTGCACAGAAATGTGTCACTGGGACAGTGGCAAAGGACAGGCAGCACCTCCTTCTGAACATGGAAGGACACAGAGAGGGGAAGAATCCTTGAGCAGGGAGCCAAAAATGAACATTCTGTGAGTGCAAATGAAAGCACACACTCTCATTTAAAGCAGGATGTGTCCCTGGGCAGGAACCAGGCCCTGGATGTGCCTGGATGAGTTTTTGAGCCATGTTTGGCAGGATTGGGTCAGAAGGAGGATTCAATCACCCCAGGCAGGAGCTAAACCCAAATGTCCAACAAGTGTTTGGGTCAAGGAAGGGCAAAGAGGCTGCAGACTCTGGAACAGCAGAAATGCTGGGCTGGAAAAGCATGGAGGGCCCATTCCCAAGAGGAGACAGCTCTCCCCACCCCTTGAAGTGTTTACTGGACGATGGGAAGAACATCCAGTGACCTGGAAAAGCAAACCCCCAGTAGGGAAGGAGCCATGAGCAGACAATCCCCAGAGCCTCCCAGACAAACTGGCCACGTTTGGCTCTGCCCCAGCAAGGGATGAGGATGCTCCCAGAGGTACTAACTGGATCCTGTGCTCCCCAAAGCACTGGGCTTCAGGGATCTGTCCACAGCAGGAGCCCTGGGCTGGACAGTCCCTGCTGATGGGCTGGCTGGAGACACTGGGACCCTTGGGATCAGATCAGTCGGGGGCTTTTCCACGCCAGGGATGAGGGGTCCATCCAGGGCCTCGGGATGTGGCTCTGGCTTCCCAAACTCCTGCACTATCCTCAGGCGCTCCTTCTCCAGCTCCTGCCGCCGGATCATCTCCTCGAAGGCGTGGAACTGCTCCTGCTCCACCTGCTGCTGCTTCAGCAGGGCCACCCGGCTCTTCTCCTCCTCCAGCTGCTGCTGCAAGGCCAAAGGGGGTGTCACACACCCTTCCTGCTCCCTCCCCACGGAGGATTATCCCCAGGGATGAGAGCAGAGCCGGGAACACGGAGCCTCTGCACTGCACACCCCCAGCTATCCCAGGCTGCTTTGAAAGGACACCTGCAAGCAGCATTCCCTGTGGGAAGGTGCAGCTTGGAGGGATCCACACTTCCACCAGGAGAGCCAGCTGGGCCAGGGCAGCAAAACCTCGGCCTCACTCTCCCTCTTCCAAAGAAACACAATTCCAGGTTGATTTCCCCTCTGTCCTGTCTCTAAAGTCACCCTTGTCTGCAGCAAAACTGACCCCTCAGAACCCCAGGTCTGGATCATAAACCTGGATTTGTGCTGGGACAAGGAGAACAAACCAACCAAACAGCCCCAGCTTGGGATGCACATGGAAAAGAGCCCCAGATCCACCTCCAGCAGGTGATGAGCCTGGTGAGTGTGGACACCAGGAGTGGGAGGGATGGATGGATGGATGGATGGATGGATGGATGGATGCCCTGAGTGGACATTCCCCAGCACCCAGAGAGCCCTGGAGCTCTTCCAAACCCTCTGGCTGAGGGTGTCCTGGGGAGCACCGGCTGCAGTCACTGCTCTCACTCACCTCCTGCTCCTGGTACTCAGCATAGTCCTGGGCATACTTCTTCAGCAGCTCCTCCTTGAGCTCCTCTGCCCTGGGAAAGGCCACTTCCTTCAGCTTCTGGGGGAGGAAATAGGCATCAGGGGGCAAGTAACCCAGTGTTGGTGTGGCTGCCCCAGGCCAGGCTAGGCCAGGCCCACCCCGAGGTCGGTGCTCCCCCCCTGCAGGACTCACTCTGACCGTGTCCCTCTTCTCGGGGATGACGGCGCTTTTGTAGTCGCGGTGCTGCGGCAGCTTCTCGATGAAGAGCCTGGAAAACCAGCAGGGAAACCAGCCTGGAATCACAGCAGGAAGGGACAGACACAAGGCAGGCAGAGGCATCTTGGGGGCACAGATGTGTCTTTCTGCAGGAAACCCTCTGTCAGCCTCTGGAGCCGTCCATGGCACACAGATCCTGTTCAATGCCAAAGGAGCGTCTCACACAGGCTCTAATTCCACCTGGACCTTGGTGATGATCCTCAGGGATAAACACATTTGTTTTGCACAGAACCATTAATAAGCTGCTCTAAACCACCAAGGACACAGCAGGGACTCGGGAGGTGCTTGGGCACCTGCCACCACCCTGGAGCATCCCAGGATTTCAGCAGGCTCAAGGCTGGCTCAGTGCTCTGCACAGGGGAACAGGCAGTGTGTGCATCTGAGAGGGAATTAACTCCCCCCTGAGCAGAGAACACCTGCAGGTGAGCTGACAGCAGGTTCCCAACACCCCCAGCTGCTGCTCTGGGCACCCTGGGGCTCTGCCCAGGCATAAGGAATAGGGAATAGAAGGACTAGAGTGTGCCCCAGGGAGCAGCACAAACCAACCAAGCAAAGCCAAGAGGGAAAAATTCCACAGGGACACCGTGAGAAACTTCCCTCGGAGAAACCTCCGTGTGTGCAGCAAACAAACCAGCTGCTCCAAACCCCCAGTCCTCTGGGAGAAGGAAGGACTTGTGTGCCACCCTGTTTGCCATGGGGAGAGTGAGGGGGCAGGATCAAAGCCAGGGAGAGCCCGTGGCTGCAGCCCAAAGCCCCAGCAAGGGCCCTGCTCCCAGCTGGTGGTGTGAAGTAGGTCACTGTGTCGAGGAGACACAACAAGGCCCTGAGCGCTGCCAGCAGCTCGTGGATCAAAATGGAAGGGATTAATTAAGGGGGATTAAGAGCAGATGCTGGCCTGGGGAGGATGGAAAACCAGCAGAGACAGCTGGGTTTCCACAAGTCAGGAAGTGGGGGGAAAGTAGGCAGTAGGACAGAGGAGGGCTGGGGCAGGGGCACAGCTGGGCTGGGGCAGAGGAGGAGGAAGGGCAGGAACAGCCCATGTTCCCAACCAGCAGCTCTGCTGAGGGTTGGCAGGACCAGAACCTGCAGCTCCCACCATCTGGAGCTTTGGGCTCCTGCAAACCTCCCCCTGCTCCGAGGCTGCTGGAGCTGTTTGGCACCAGGAATGCCCAGCCCAGGGTGTTTTTCAGCCCAGCTCTGGAGCACAGGCCAGGCCAGAGGCTCCCAGATCCCTGGGACACCCCTGGGGCTGGTCCCAGAGCACCAAACCAAGGAGCCTCAACATCACACAAAAGGTGGGCCTTGTTTCTTTTTCTTTCTTCTTCAGCTCTACCAAAACCAGCCTGAGTGTTCCTGGGGGTGATTGGAGGGGAACATTCACCAGATCAGGGCAGAAGAAGCTGCTCAGGGTGACAGGCAAGGAAAGTCTCACCAGGTGACAAGACAGGAGTTAAAAGTCCAGCCTGGTTATTCCTAGAGACAGACATGGAATCATGGAACGGTTTGGGATGGAGGGACCTTGAAGGTCATCCATTGCCACCCCCTGCCTGGGCAGGGACACCTCCCACTGTCCCAGGGGGCTCCAGCCTGGCCTTGGGCACTCCCAGGGATGGAGAAGCCACAGCTTCTCTGGGAATCCCAGCCCAGCCTCTCCCCACCCTCCCAGGGAGGAATTCCTTCCCAATATCCCATCTAACCCTCCCCTCTGGCAGTGGGAAGCCATTCCCTATGTCCTGTCCCTCTATCCCTTGTCCCCAATCCCTCTCCAGCTCTCCTGGAGCCACCCCAGTGCCACAATGAAACAGCCAAGGTGCTTGGAGTCTGTTTAGTCCAGCAGTGGCTGCGTAACCAGCCTGGAAAACTTCCCCTGGAAAGATTCCCGAGGGTTTTACACTTCCCAGCTCCGGCGCCCTCACTGCCATGCCCATAAAAGCTCAGGAGGTGCAAGGAGGGAAGCAAAGCTAATCAGAGAAAAATGTGTTGGATTGCAGGGGCAGGAGCCCTGCACACGGAGGGCAGGGAGGGGAAATGCCCACAGAGATGCCAGGGAGGGGGCACAGCACAGGCTCAGCTGTGGCACTGGGTGGGATGGGAGGGACAGGATTTGGGGGCAAACATCCCACTGTGCCTTTGGGGTATTGTCTGAGGATCACAGCCTTCAGGCCTTTGAACACCACCAGGCACTGCTGTGTCTGGGGGGAATTGTACATAATAATTTATATGATATGATGTGATTTTAAATTATATTCCTTCAGAATGTGAAACTAAATCTCCAGCTCTGCTCCTGAAGGAGGGGCTCAGTCCCTGCTGTAAAAGGCTGTGGAAATGCTGTGGTAACCTCAGAGTAAGAGACAGGCTTCTCCTTTGAAGGGGGTTTATCAGAGAACCCACCCCCAGCCTTTCCAGGGCTCTGGGCACTGCCATCCCTGAGGGTGGGTCCCTGCCAACCCACAGGATGCCACAACCACCCTGCTGAACACCCCAGGCCAGTGAAGCCCCTCTGTGGTGATAAAGCACCTGCAGGCCTTGAATTAGAGGTGGACAACATCCCTCTGCTGCTGACAGGAGTTCCCACAGGGGCAGAGGGATCCAAGATCGACCCCTTTCCAAAGGGAATCCCATTAAGGTATAGAAATACCTCCCAGGGTGCCAAGAGGAAGGTGCCAGACTCTGCTCAGTGGTGCCAGCAACAGGATGAGCAGCAATGGCCACAAACTCAACCACAAGTTCCATCCCAACATGTGGCAGAACTTCTCTCCATGGAGGTGGAAGCACTGGAACACCTGCCCAGGGAGGGCGTGGAGTCTCCCTCTCTGGAGCCATTCCAAACCCACCTGGAGCCATTCCAAACCCACCTGGACATGCTCCTGTGTCACCTGTTCCAGGTGGGTTGGGGCTTGCACAGGGTGATCCCCTGAGGTCCCTTCCAACACCAAAAATTCTGGGATTCTGTGAACTTTGACAAGTCAGTCTGTGGGTTTGTGCCTCACACCTTCAAAACATCTCCTGGTGTGTCCCACCAGCTGTGGGACCCCAAATCCCAGGGGTCCCTTCCAACCCCAGGAATTCTGGGATTCTATGATGCAAACTTCTGTGGGTTTGTGCCTCACACCTTCAAAACATCTCCTGGTGTGTCCCACCAGCTGTGGGACCCCAAACCCCCCAGGAGCAGAGCAGAGCAGTCCCAGCCCCGCAGACCCTCCCCAGGAGCAGAGCAGAGCTGTCCCAGCCCCACAGACCCTCCCTTGTCCCCCAGGAGCAGAGCAGAGCTGTCCCAGCCCCACAGACCCTCCCTAGGGCAGAGCAGAGCTGTCCCAGTCCCGCAGCCCTTACGTGATGAACTTGTTGTAGAGGATGAAGGCGTGCTCGGCGTTGCCCTCCGCCGCGTACACCGCCGCCATGCGCAGCATCTCCACGCCCGAGCGGTAGTAGCGGCGCGGGGGGATGTCCTCGTTCACCTCCACGGCGCTGCCCGCCTGGATCAGCCGCCGCACCCGCTCCTCGGGCGGCAGGGGACGGCTGGCACGGCCCGGCATGGCCCCGCACGGCCCGGCCTGCGGGGAGAGCGACAGCGCGGGTCACCGGGGCACGGGATGGCCGTGGGTGACACGGGACACGCGGATGGCCATGGGTGACACGGGGACACGCGGATGGCCATGGGTGACATGGGACACGGGGATGGCCATGGGTGACACGGGACACGGGGATGGCCGTGGGTGACACGGGACACGGCGCGGGGGACACGGGGATGGCCGTGCGGGGACACGACACGGGGTCGGGCGTGCAAGGTCTGCCCCTGCACACAACCCAATAGTCCCACAGATACTCCAACAGTCCCACAGACATCCCAAAAATCCAAGAGACATCTCAACAATCTCAGACACCCCAACAGTCCCACAGACTGCCCCAACTATCCAACAGACATCCCAGCTCGGCACTGATTTCAGGCTCAGTCCCTGATTTCAGGATCAGTCCCTGTCACTGTTTCAGGCTCAGTCCCTGATTCCAGGATCAGTCCCTGATTCCAGGGTCAATCCCTGATTTCAGGGCCAGTCCCTGTCACTGGTTTCAAGCCCTGGGGGTCTGGGCCCTCCCAGTTCCCCCCAGCAGCTCTTCCCTCCCGGCTGTTCCTCCCCAGGGGCTGCTGGTGCCCATTCCGGGGTGACCCGGCCAGGCAGTTCCAGAGGAGCAGGAATTCCACCCAAGTTCCAGCCCTGCAGAGATCCCTCGGCTCAGCAGCCCCGGGATCCTCCCCGATCGCTGCTCACCCAACAGGCTCAGCCCACACGGGCTCAGCCCCAATCCCTCTCTCCCGTCCCGGGGCTGTGGGAGGCACTCCCGTCCCCAATCCCTCTCTCCCGTCCCGGGGCTGTGGGAGGCACTCCCGTCCCCAATCCCTCTCTCCCGGTGCTGTGGGAGGCCCTCCCGTCCCCAATCCCTCTCTCCCGGTGCTGTGGGAGGCACTCCCGTCCCCAATCCCTCTCTCCCGGTGCTGTGGGAGGCACTCCCATCCCCAGGAATGCTCCAGGACCTGATCCAGGCGGTTGCTGCCCCACCAACCTGGATCCCAAGGGAAGGGAGAGCCCAGAGTGAGGGGCAGCGAGCCCAGGGACCCCCACAACGCCCCTCCGGGAGCAGTTTTTCCTCGGAGACCCCACGAAAAGGTTAAAGTTCCTCGTGGAGTCACCGCCCCGACCCCAGAGAACCTCCCGGCAATTCCAGCGTCAGGATTTGCTGTGGCTCCTTCCCGAAGGAGGGAAAGGTCCCCGGCAGAGCCTGAGGAGCCCCGAGGGGGAGGAAAGACCCTGGAATTCCTCTGGAAGGCAGGCAGGGGGCCTGGAGGAGCCCCCACGATTCCCTGTGGGAATTCCCGGCTCTGCCAGAGGCTCCTGTGCCAAACAAAGCCCCTCTGGATGTCACAGCTCAGGGGGGGCTTCACCTGCTGGGGGCGGGGGTTCAGCTGCCAGAGCTCTGAGTGCCCCCATCCCAAACCCCACAGCCCTCCCCACGGGAGAACAGACCCCACTCACACTCCCAGTAACTCCCAGTGCCCCCAGACCAGAGACAGCCCCAGTTCCAACATCACCCCCCAAAATAAAGTGCCCAAACCAACCCACCCGCTCCACCAGCAGCCCCCAAACTCCAGACCCTCCTCAGCCCCCCGAGAGAGAGGGAGGACCCCTCCCCAAAATCAGAGCCCTCCACAGCCCC
>VWZD01000379.1:32011-49553 GCA_013396695.1 Sakesphorus luctuosus
GGGTCCCTCACCTTCTTCAGGGGCACCTTGAAGGCGATGAACCGTGTTCCTGGCATCCTCCTGCCCAGGGGGATGTACTCAGTCCACCTGGAGTGGGGCATGGGGGGTTAAACTGGGCACAGACCCCACACCTGGGACCCCCAGAGAGCCCCGGGAACCACCGACATCCCCTGGGCTGGGGACCCTCAAACCCCCCTGGGCTGGGGACCCTCAACGTCTCCCAAACCTGNGAACCCCCTCATGTCCCCTCCGTGTCCCCCCAGCCCCGGCCGAGCCGCGCTCACCGCTCGGGAACACGGGCAGACCCTTTGCCCGCCATGGCTGCGACAGCGACGAGTCACTTCCGCTTCCGGTTTCATCCTCCTGCCGCCCCGGCCCCGCGGGGACACGCCAACCCACGCCCACTCTGGAGGACACGCCCACGAATATGAGGCCACGCCCCCCGAGATGCGCGGCTCTGACGCCGCCTGGAGGTCACGAGTGGGAACGACAGTCCAGGGACAGCACCGGGACCGGGATCGGGATCGGGATCGGGACAAGGATCGGGCCTGGGACCAGGATCAGGATCAGGATCGGCAAAGGGATCAGGAGCAGCAGTAGCACCACGATTAGGATCCGGATCAGGATCAGGAGTAGGACTAGGAGCAGGATCAGGATCAGGATCAGGACCAGGACCAGGACCAGGGCCAGGGCCAGGAACAGGATAAGGACCAGGGCCAGGGCCAGGAACAGGATAAGGACCAGGGCCAGGGCCAGGACCAGGACCAGGACCTGGAGTAGGACGAGGATCAGGATCAGGATCAGGACCACGAATAGGACCAGGAGCAGGAGCAGAGCCAGTGTCACTGCCCCAGTAGCAGTACCAGCATCACTGTCCCAGTGCCAGTCTCTGTGGTGGTCCAAGATCACTGTCCCAGTCCCAACACCCCAGTTCATGGGAAATCATGGTGGGAATGGGAAATCACAATGGGATTGGGAATCATTGTGGGGATAAGAAATTCTGGTGGGCAGAGAAAATCGTTGGAACGGGAAATCACCTTGGGGATGGGAAATGACTGAAGGGCAGAGAAATCCTGATGAGGCTGGAAAATCGTGGGAATGGGAAATCATGGTGGAAATGGAAAATCACAATGAGATTGGGAATCGGTGTCGGGGTAAGAAGTGGTGGGGATGGGAAATCATTGGAATGGGAAATCATAGTGGGAATGGGAAATCAACCTGGAGATGGGAAGTCATTGAGGGATTGAGAAATCTTGGTGAGGATGGAAAGTGATGGGAATGGGAAATCATGGGAGTAGGAAATGATCATGGGCATGGAAATCACGGTGGGGGTGAGAAATCATCAAAATGGGAAATCATTGGAATGGGAAATCATTGGAATGGGAAATCATCAAAATGGGAAATCATCAAAATGGGAAATCATCAAAATGGGAAATCATTGGAATGGGAAATCATTGGAATGGGAAATCATCAAAATGGGAAATCATCAAAATGGGAAATCATGGGAATGGGAAATCAGCACTGGGCATGGGAAAACATGATGGAAGTGGGAAATGGTTTGGGGAATGGGAACTCATCCCTGGCATCCCCATCCCTGCCCCAGGAGCAGTGTGGGTGGCCAGGGCTCCTTCGGCAGGCACAGGCACACATAAATGTACCGGGCTAACATTCCAGCCTTTCCTGGCTCTGGGAATTTTGTCCCGGATGAGGACTCAGCCCGGCCGGGGCAGGATTTTCCAGTCCTCAGCACTCCATTCCAATGAGGGTGGTGGGGAGCAGCGCCCCGTGCCCAGCCTGGAAAAAAGCTGCGGGCACCTCCGGCTGGGGGCAGAGCCCCTTTTCCAGCGGGACGGGAAGCGCAGGGATTCCCATCCACGCCGGGCAGGCGGAGGCGGCGCCGGGAAGGGCCGGTCGGACCCGCCCGGCCGAGCAGGGTCGCGGCCCTGGGGGTGCCCCGGGGCCGTCTGGGCACAGGGGGCTGTTCCTCCCCCCGAGATCAGGTTGAACCTCCTGCGCTCGCACCAGCCCTGTAATTAGCGCTCGGCCGAGCTCGGAGCCGGCCCTGCGAAGGAGCCGCGGGCGCCTCGGGGTGCGGGACAGGGACCGGCTGAGCCCGGGGAGCTCATGGCACACCCACCCATCATCCCTCTCCATGTGCTCCCCCCTGGTTTCCCTTCTCACTGCGACCCCACATCTCGGGATGCTTTTCCAGAGGGTGATTCTGCCCCACAGGGACCCCACCCGCACATGAGGATCCCCCCACAAGGCCTTTCCCACCCCCCAAGCGATGTCCAAATCCCAAATCCCTCCTTCCGCTGTGGCTGCGGTGGCGACGAGCACCCTCCATCCCACGCGCAGGGGGCTCACCACCCCTTCCCCCCTCCCCAAAACCCCGGGAAGGCTTCGCCACCCGTTCTGGGAAGGTTCTCGGCCGCAGGGACCCCGCGGCGGTGACTCAGGGACGGCGCGGGGGTTGCGAAACAGGCCCGGGATGGTTTGGGAGCCGCCTCCGCCAGCCCCGCCAAGCGCAGCCGCCCCGGGGAGCCCGTCGGGGGAACAAGCCCCGGCAGCGTCTGGGCTGTGCGCGGCGGCCGACCCGTCAGGCAGGTTTCCCGGGGCAGGAGCCGAGCCGGGCAGAGCCGTCCGGGCACGGGCGATGCCCCTCCGCCCGCTCGCAGGCTGAGCGAGCCCCCGGCGCTCCCCTCGCCGCCGGAGCCATGCGGGCGCCCGGGCTGTGGGTGCTGCTGCTGGGCTGGGCTCTGCTGCGGCCCGGGGGCTGCCAGCAGTGCCACCCCGCCGGCCCGGGCACCGTCCTGCGCTTCACCGACCGCCACGCCGAGATCCGGGTGCCGGCGCTGCACCGAGTGCCCAGCGCGCTCGATCCGCTCTACGGCCTCGTGCGGCGCTGCCTGGACCTCATCCAGCAGAACCCTCTGCCCACAGGTGAGCCCGGGAGCTGGGACCCCGCCGGAGTGGGCACCGGAACCCCGCCGGAGTGGGCACCGGGACCCCTGTGGTGTGGGCACCGGGACCCCTCTGGTGTGGGCACCGGGACCCCTCTGGTGTGGGCACCGGGACCCCGCCGGAGTGGGCACCGGGACCCCGCCGGAGTGGGCACCGGGACCCCGCTGCTGTGGGTACCGGGGCCCCGCTGCTGTGGGTACCGGGGCCCCGCTGCTGTGGGTACTGGGATCCCACTGCTGTGGGTACTGGGATCCCACTGCTGCTGGTACCGGGACCCCGTCGATGCAGGAACCGGGATTCCAGGGGTTTCCCCGTGCCCGGAGCTGCTCCGAGGGTTCTGAGCCGCTCCACGGAGCAGGATGTCACCTCCCTCCCGGTGCCTCTGCCCCGGGAAGGTCGCGGGGTGATGGGACCTCTCTCCTCAGTGCCATGATTCTTTTTGCAGAGCTGCTTCGGGCAGCCCTGAACGACCCCGGCTCGGTGCGGACATCGCAGGTGAGCCGGGCTGTGGCGCGGGGGATCCCACGGGGATGTTTTCCACCTGGGAAGGGACACCCGGGCACCCGGAGCCCCCCGAGCCGGGTGCATGGCAGTGACGAGGCTCTCGCCCGGCGCAGGTGGTGCAGTACGAGCTGGGCTATGTGGTCTGTGCCGCCGTGGCTCTGCTCTTCACCGTGGCCGTGCCGGTGGCCGGGATGTGCTTCTGCTACTGCCGGAGCCGCCGGCGCTGCGGGGGCCGCCTCCGCGCCCACCGGCGCTCGCTGGGCTGCCGCCGGCACTGCCTGCTGGCCTGCCTGTCCCTCACCTCTCTCGTCATCCTGTGAGTGCCCCAAACCCCCCGCAGACCCGCGCTGGATGGGTGGGTGGCACCCGCGTCCTGCCGGGCAGCGCCGTCACCGCCCGCTCGTGCCCCGCAGGGTCAGCGTCACCTGCGCGCTCGTCACCAGCCAGCGGGTGAAGGCGCAGATGGAGCCGGGGCTGGGGGCCGTGCCCACCACCCTGCGCACGCTGCGGCAGCACCTCGCCAACGTGCCCCAGGTGGGTGCCCGCCCGGCCGGGCTCGCCCCCGGCGCAGGGCGCTGCCCGGGGCGGCCGCGTTTCCCTCGGGGACTGGTTTGGGAGGCGAGAGTTGTTGATGCGGCCGCATTAAAAATGCGGGGCTTCCTCCCGTCCCCGAGGCTGCCCCCGGACCTGACTCGTTTCTCCCTCCCGGCAGGGCGTGCAGATGGTGGTGGATCAGTTCGAGGTGCCCCGCAAGCAGATCAGCTCCGATTTGGGCGGTAAGGGCCGCGCCCCGCACCGACAGCGCGCACCCCACCCCGAGCTTCCCGGCGGGGTCCGGCGCCTTCCCAGCTTCCCGTCGGGATGTTCATGGGAAACGGTGCACCCCGAGCTTCCCGGCGGGGACTGGTGCATTCCGAGCTTCCCATCGGGATGCTGACAGGGAGCGGCGCACCCCGAGCTTCCCGGCGGGGACTGGTGCATTCCGAGCTTCCCATCGGGATGCTGACAGGGAGCGGCGCATCCCGAGCTTCCAGGCGGGATGCTCATAAGGAACGGCCCATCCCGAGCTTCCCGCCGGGATGCTGACAGGGATCGGCCCTTCCCGAGCTTCCCATCGGGATGCTGACAGGGATCGGCCCATCCCGAGCTTCCCATCGGGATGCTGACAGGGATCGGCCCTTCCCGAGCTTCCCGCCGGGATGCTGACGGCGAACGCGGTGTCTTGCAGGGCTCAGCCGGAGCGTGGGGCTCTCCATCCACACCCAGCTCAAAGCCACGACCTACGCGGCGCTGGCAGACCTGCAGGACAGGGCTGCAGGTGCGGCCGGAGCGCTGCCCCACCGCGGGCCGGCGCCGAAGCCCCTTCGAGAGGGGCAGCCGGGTGGGCGCAGAGGAGCAGCGCTGAACTAGCCCCGACCTTTCTCTTTCAGAGCTCCAGACCTCGCTGCACCATTTACGGAGCGTGGACGGCACGGCCAGGGCGCTGGCGGCGGCGCGGGCAGAGCTGGGGCCGGCGCTGCGGGAGCGGCAGCGCAGGGTGGTCGCCCTGCTCGACGACCCTCGCTGCACGTCCTGTGCCAGCGCCCTGGGCAGGGCGCAGAGCCTGGAGCTGGGCGCCGACTACACCCAGGTGGGCTGAGGGGCTGCTGGACCCCCCGCAGCCCCCGGAGCTCCCCGCGGCGCTCACGGGTTGCTGCTTCTCCCACCCCAAGGTGCCGTCGGTGGAGAAGGTGCTGAAGGCGCTGGACGGGCTGCCCCGGAGCGACTTCGCGGAGATGATTCGCCAGGTTGGGGGGGTCGGGGTGGGGTAAGAGGGGTGGGTCCAGCTCACAAAGGTGTTGCTAAAATCAAAGAAAAATTCTCCGGGCGGCTTTAGTGTAGTTAAGGTGGGGAGCAGGGCTTTAATTAAAGCACTTTAAGGTGCACGGAATAAATTAGCACACACCGCACAGGACAGGCTAATTAGCATATCCAATGGGATACACCCATCCCGAAATTTGTGCATCCCCAGAACCTTCCCGGGGCCGCCCTCAGGCCCCTCCCCCTGAATTGGGTGGGTGGGCCCCACGACCCTCTTTTCCCGCCTTCTTCATCTTACTCAAGTCTTCTGTCCTGCTCGGAGGAAATCCGAGGATTCTGGGTCTTCTGCATAGCTTTGGCTAAAATTACGTGAAGGAATGTCGGATATCTCTTGTTCCAGCACACTCTCTTCAGGCTGGGTGTCTCTTAGCTTGCTAAAAACTCTTTATTCAGTGAAATCCTCGATGAGAAATACAAGCAACATTTTGGATTTGGTACAAAAGTATTTCATTAAAAGCTCTACCCTAAAACGACTAAAGAAAAGTGCTAAAAGCTGCATTAAAATCCATATACTTAGAAACTTCAGGGCATCATTACCTGCCCTCAGAGACTCAGCATCCCCTCTTTCCTCACAGGGCAACGGCACCTTCAACTCCATCCCGGAGCTGGCCGTGGAGAAGATGGCACAGGTCATCCAGGGTGAGTGGCACGGGCAGGGCGAGCCCTGGGACAGGCTGGGCCGGGGTGGGCCGCGGGGACGAGCCGGCGCTGTGCCCGCAGAGCTGCGGGAGGAGCTGTCCCGCACGGCGCAGAGGGTGCAGTCCATCGCCGACGGCTTCCCCCTGCCCGACTACACGCGGCCCGCGAACCGAGCGCTGCTGGAGGCGGAGCAGCGGAGCCGGCCCTACCTGCGGGAGGCGCAGCGCTTCGAGCGCTACAGGTGACACGGGCAGGGAGGAGGGAGGGCACGGGCTGGGTGCTGAGCCCCGCTGAGCAGCAGGGTGGGTGCTGAGCCCCGCTGAGCCCCGCTGAGCCCCAGCCCCGCATCCCGAGCAGCAGGGTGGGTGCTGAGCCCCGCTGAGCCCCAGCCCTGCATCCCGAGGCCGTGCAGAAGGATGGGTGCTGAGCTCCGCTGAGCAGCAGGGTGGGTGCTGAGCCCCACTGAGCCCCAGCCCTGCATCCCGAGGCCGTGCAGCAGGGTGGGTGCTGAGCTCCGCTGAGCAGCAGGGTGGGTGCTGAGCCCCGCTGAGCCCCGATCCCGCACCCCGAGGCTGTGTAGCAGGGAGGGTGCTGAGCCCCGCTGAGCAGCAGGGAGGGTGCTGAGCCCCGCTGAGCCCCAGCCCCGCATCCCGAGGCCGTGCCCTGCTGCTCTCCCTGCAGGTGGATCGCAGGCACGGTGCTGTGCTCCATCATCCTCCTCATCCTCGCCTGCAACGTGACGGGAATGGCCCTGGGGGCGTACGGGCTTTCCAAGAGGGAGGACCCGAGCGACTACGAGTGCCGAGGAGAGGCTGGTGCCAAGTTTCTCTTGGTGTAAGAACCCCCTTGGGTCCTGGGGGGCTGTGCCATCTCACCCCCCCACTCCCTAAAAAACCAGCAGGGCAAAGCCCGGAGAGGGCCTGGGAGCTGTCCCAGTGGGAAGGCTTTGAAGGCACCGCCTGAGCCGGCGGGTTTGGGGGAAGCAGCTGCTCCCTGCGTGCCCTGGCCCCGCTGCCCGGCCCGCCCCGCTCCCGGCCCTGCCCAGCCCGGCGTGCCCAGGCTCGGGAAGCAGCCGCGGGGCTGCAGCTGGACCGGCAGGTCCCCGCAAGCCCCGGCCCTGCAAAGCCACCCCCTGCTCTCCCTCCCTCCTCCAGCGGCGTGGGCTTGGCTTTCCTGTTCTCCTGGCTCCTCATCCTCCTGGTCTTCGCCACCTTCCTGGTTGGGGGCAACATCCAGACTCTGGTTTGCAGGAATTGGGTCAACCAGGAGATTTATAAGGTGGGTGGCCACACATCCACCCCATCGATCTCTGCTGTGTGCACCAAAATGCCTCTCAGTCTCTGTGTTCTCCCCGCAAACCCTCTGGAAAAGCCTCATCCTGCAGCAGCAGATGAAGTTTTAGATCAGCTCCTTGGATTTGCAGCAGCAGCAGAAGGGAATCGCCCTCGTGCTGCTGATTCACTGCCTGTGGGATCCCTGTTTCCTGGTCCCTGGGGATCCCTGGGGTGCCTGGGGCTGGCACGTGGTGTGATGGGACAGGGAGAGGGGTTGGGATTGGGATGGGGAATGGGATCAGGCTTCATCCCACGGCTGTGCACACACAGGCAGGTCCCAGCACTGTCCCTGCTCTCCCTCTGGACACACCTGGGGAGTCTCCCCAGGGAGGATTGTACAGGTGAAGGCAAGACTCATCCTGGAGGGGGTGAGGCACCCCAGGACACACAGAGCACCCCAAACCCATTGTTGGGGGTGTCTGTGCCTGACACTGTCCCCCCTTTTCCTCCAGTTCATCGACACCCCTGGGAATCTCCCTCCGTCCATGAACCTGACCCGGCAGCTCAACCTGAGGAGGGACTCCAACCTCAGTGCCACGTACAGGTGGGTCCTGCAGGAGCCTCCCCTGCCTCCAAACATCCAGGGCAAAGCTGGGACCCCCCCTGCCAACATCCCTTTGCCTTCCAGGGAGTGCAAGAGCGGCGCCGGGCTGTGGGAGGTGCTGCAGCTCGACAGGTCCTACGACCTGGACGAGCACCTGAAAACGCCCAAGGTGAGGGCCGGCACCAGCCACAGCCTCGGGGATGCAGGGGCTGTACTGGGGTCCCTGGGCTGGGGGTGTCTGGCCCTGGCACTGCAGGAGCCCTTGTGGAACCCTCTGTGGTAGTTTGGGGTTTAGTTTTAGCCAAGCCTCAGTTCAGCAGCCCCAGAGAGTCTGTGCAGATTAGAGGGGACAAACACCACCTGACTTAAGCAACCAAAGACATATTTCATATCATTTGACATCAAAATCAAGTAGAAAAGAAGGTGTAGGAGGTGCCCAGCTCAGTTCCCCTTCATGGCCTGTGCTGAGCAGACCCTGCTGTCACCCCTGCCATGGGTGTTGGGCTCATTCACCACTTCACAGCTGTTTGGCTTGGGAAGTATCTCTTTTTGTGGGAGTTTTTCTCCTCTCTGGCCGAGTATCCTTTGGGGGGAGCTTGTTGGGGTGTGTTTGTGAGCTGGGGTGATGGAGGTCTGTGTTGTTTGGGTGGGCGACTTGGTAGTTGGTGGTGGTTTGGTTTTGCCCCACATTTGTATATATATATATGTGTATTATATCATATTCTGGTTTTAATTGTCTCTCTTTTGCATAAGGAGTTTGCTATTTTGGGTTTGGGGGTTTTTTCTTTTTTTTTCCCTCCTCTTTAGTTTTTTTTCTTCCCTTTGTTTTTTCTTCCTCTTTGGTTTTTTTTCTCCTCTTTGTTTTCTTCTCCTCTTTGTTTTTTTCTCCTCTTTAGTTTTTTTCTCCTCTGTTTTTTTTCTCTTCTTTGTTTTTTTTTCTTCTCTTTGTTTTTTTCTCCTCTGTTTTTTTCTTCCTCTTTAGTTTTTTTCTCCTCTTTGTTTTTTTTCTTCCTCTTTTATTTTTTTTCTTCGTCTTTGTTTCTCCTCTGGTTTTTTCTTCCTCTTTTGTTTTTTTTCTTCCTCTTAGTTTTTTTCTCCTCTTTGTTTTTTTCCTCCTCTTTGTTTTCTTTTCCTCTTTGTTTTTTTTCCCTCCCTCCTCTTCCCTTGGTGGGTGGGTGGGGGTGTGGATTCTCCCTCTCTGTGCTGGGCAGTTGGCACTTTGCCAGCTCACCCCAGCCCCCGTCCCCCCCAGTACACCGCGGAGTTCCAGAAGCGCCTGGGGGAGTTCAGCGCCCCCCTGGGGCAGGTGCGGCTGCTGCGCAGTGAGGGGCGGCACGACCTGGACACCTTCGCCCGCAGTGGCCTGGACCAGGTGGACTATGGGCGCTTCCAGGAGGAGGTGAGGGGGGCAGGGGGTGCCCCACACCGGGTCTGCCCCCCAGGGCAGGGTTTGGGGGGCAGCCACTCATTGTGGGTTCCCCCAGATGAAGAAGCCCGTGGTGCAGACCAGCCTGCCCGGCCTGGCCAGGAACCTCGAGGGGCTGCAGAAGATGCAGGTGAGTGGTGGGGTGGGTCATGGGGGGCAGGGGGTCCCTCTGCGCCCAGGGGGTGCCCTGACCCCGCTGTGCCCCCACAGAGGAACAGCACGGTGGCAGCACGGCTGGGCGCCGAGGCCCGTGCCCTGTGGCACATGCAGAACTCCACGGTGCAGGCACAGGAGGCTTTGGTGGTGAGTCCGTGCCAGGCTGGGGGCCTGTGGTGCCACTGGCACTGCCCAGTGGTGTCACCTGGAAGCCTTTTGCACCCTCCTCACTCCCTGTCCCGCAGGCAAAGCTGGGGGAAAGCGTCCAGTTCCTGTCCCGCCTGGCACCGCATCTCCAGGTACTTCCACATCTTCCAGCCCCCCAAAACATGAGGTGCCCTATGGGGCCTGTCTGCCAGTGCCCCCAAGAACCAGTTTCAGGGTGATGGGAGAGCCAGGAAAATGCCATCCAGGGAGGATTGGTCTCCTTTGGGGATGAGATTTGCTGCTGGAAGTCAGAAATCCCCCCGAAAGGGGCACCTCCCTCTTTCCCTGCCCTCCACCAACCAGACCCAGTTTAGAGCTGGGCATGCCCCAGTCCCAGCACCCCGGGGCACCCATCCTGCTGCCCTGCTCTAAGGGTGCTGTGCCCTTGCTGTGCCCCCCAGGAGCGGGTGAGGAGGACACTGGCCACCACGGCCTCGGTGGAAGCCCAACTGCCCGGGCAGGCCCAGCACATCCTCCGGCAGGTGAGTCGGGGCTGGATGAGCCCTCGGGGGTACCAAATTCCCCACGGCCACAGGGATGGAGTGAGAGAGGGGAACGGGCACCTGAAGCCTCCAGAGCTCCTTCCAAGCCCAGGGGTGGTTGGAGCCAGGCTGGGAATCACGGCACTGCCTTCCCCCTTGCCAGGAGATCGGCTGCTTCACCAGGAAGGAGCTCAGGTACTTCAGCCAGTACCTCAACTGGGTGGGGCAGACGGTGAGTGGGAGCTCCCCTTCGGCCCAGGGGGGTCCCTGGGGGCCAGGACCCCCCCCGTGGATCCCACCTGGATGCAGCAAAACGCACCCCCCGGAGGCAGGGCTGGGTTTATGCCTTGTCTCCACTCCTTGGTGCAGCTGAGGGAGGACGTGGCCTCGTGCCAGCCCCTGGCCACGGCCCTGGACAACGGGAGGGTCATCCTGTGTGACCGCATCGCTGAGCCCTGGGTGAGGATCTGACCCCAGCCGGGGTGGGGAGGGCACTGAGGGGGCACTGAGGGGGCATTGAGAGCACTTGGGGTGTTCAGCTGGAGAAGAGGAGACTGAGAGGAGACCTCAGTGCAGTCACACATTCCTTGGCAGGGGCAGAGGAGGGGCAGGCACTGAGCTCTGCTCTGTGTGAGCAGGGTCAGCACCCAGGGAATGGCTGGAGCTGTGCCAGGGCAGGGACAGGACCCTGGAATGGCTGGAGCTGTGCCAGGGCAGGGACAGCACCCAGGGAATGGCTGGAGCTGTGCCAGGGCAGGGACAGCACCCAGGGAATGGCACGAGCTGTGCCAGGGCAGGGGCAGCACCCAGGGAATGGCTGGAGCTGTGCCAGGGCAGGGACAGCACCCAGGGAATGGCTGGAGCTGTGCCAGGGCAGGGACAGCACCCAGGGAATGGCACGAGCTGTGCCAGGGCAGGGGCAGCACCCAGGGAATGGCTGGAGCTGTGCCAGGGCAGGGACAGCACCCAGGGAATGGCTGGAGCTGTGCCAGGGCAGGGACAGCACCCAGGGAATGGCTGGAGCTGTGCCAGGGCAGGGACAGCACCCAGGGAATGGCTGGAGCTGGGCCAGGGCAGGGACAGCACCCAGGGAATGGCACGAGCTGTGCCAGGGCAGGGGCAGCACCCAGGGAATGGCTGGAGCTGTGCCAGGGCAGGGACAGCACCCAGGGAATGGCTGGAGCTGTGCCAGGGCAGGGACAGCACCCAGGGAATGGCTGGAGCTGGGCCAGGGCAGGGACAGCACCCAGGGAATGGCACGAGCTGTGCCAGGGCAGGGGCAGCACCCAGGGAATGGCTGGAGCTGTGCCAGGGCAGGGACAGCACCCAGGGAATGGCTGGAGCTGGGCCCGGGAAGGCTCAGGTTGGATCTCAGCAAAAGGTCCTTCCCCCAGAGGGTGGTGGGCACTGACCAGGCTCCCCAGGGCAGTGGGCACAGCCCCAAGGCTGCCAGAGCTGCAGGAGGGTTTGGATGATGCTCTGGGGCACAGGGTGGGATTTTGGGGATGGGCCCGTGCAGGGCTGAGGGTTGGACGATCCCGGTGGGTCCCTCCCAGCTCGGCACATCCCAGGACTCGGTGACTCCTGGAGCCCCTCCGGGCCCTGGGGTTGCCCCTTGCCCGCAGCTCAGCGGCCCCTCCCGTCCTCTGTGCCCCCAGAACGCCTTCTGGTTCAGCCTGGGCTGCTGCACCTTCTTCCTCATCCCCAGCATCATCTTCGCCATCCGCCTCACCAAGCACTTCCGCCCCATCCGCAACCGGCTCATGTAGGTGGTGGGCACGGGTGGGCACGGGTGGGCACAGGGCTGGCACGCTGGACATTGGGGCTGGCAGGGGTGTACACGGAGGCTGGCAGGGGTGTGCACGGGGCTGGCATGGGTGGGCACGGGACTGGCAGGAGTGGGCACGGGGGCTGGCACGGGTGGACATTGGGGCTGGCACGGGTGGGCACAGGGGCTGGCTTGGGTGGGCATGGGGGCTGGCACAGGTGGGCACGGGACTGGCACAGGTGGGCACAGGACTGGCAGGAGTGGGCACGGGGGCTGGNCCATGTTTTGTTCTTCTCCCTTGCAGCTCCACGGGCTCAGAGGAGACCTGTCCCTTCCACATCCCCCGGGTCACGGCGCTCAAGCTCTAGGAGGGGGCTCTGCCGGGTGTGCCCCCCACCCCGGAGCTCCCCCCAAACCTGTGCCCACACACTGTGGGGCTCTGGGTCCCCCTGGCATCCTGCAGGGCTTTGGACCCCTCCCACATCTCTTCCTCGGTGTCCTTGGGGGTCTGTGGAGATTGGGGTCCCTCCTCTGCACCCCTGGGGGTCTGAGCACCCCTCGGGGGGCTCCCAGGGCCCGGCTGATCCGGGGTGCAGGGGAGGGGTGCCCACCTCTGCCTCCCCACTGGCACAACCCCGCAGGGAGGGACCCCCACACTGTCCCATGACACATCCCCATGCCAGGACCCCCCGGCCCTGGGGGGGCATTAAAGCCCTTCCCACCCAACCCCACCTCTGGCTCCTTTGTTTGCTCCCTCCATGTCCCTGTTTTCCTCCTGTTTTCCACAGGGAAGCCTCCTGAGGGGGGCCCAGGGCTGGGGGGCTCTGGGGCTGAGGGAGCTGAGGGGGCTCTGGGGACAAGGGTCACAACCACAGGGGGCTGTGGGGCTGGGGCTGCCAGGGAGGAGGGTCCAGGGCTGGGGGGCCTCTGGGGCTGAGGCATCTCTGCAGCTCCAGGGTTGGGGTTGTGGCTGAAGGGGCTCCAGGGCCAGGGGGCTCTGGGGCTGGGGGTGTCACATGGGTATGAGGGGGNGGGGCTCCAGGGCATGGGGGGCTCTGGGGCTGAGGGGGTGAACGGGCCAACCCCCAGCAGTGGTCCCTGTGACCCCCAACTCCATCCCCTCCAGACCCGGCACACAAACCCCCTCCCCCTGCAGGCTCCGGGTCCTCCTGGCCTCGGGATGCTGTTAATTAGAGCTCAATTAGAGCTTAATTAGCGGGGGAGGGCTCAGGGGCCAAACTGCAGGCGAAGGGGGTGGGGGTTTGCTGTGGGTTCAATCATGGAAGGATGGAATGGAATGGGTTGGGTTGGGTTGGGTTGGAAGGGACCTTAAAGGTGCCTCAGTCCCAGCCCCTGCCCCGCTCTGGGGGCTCCTCCTCCCACCCCAGGGGTGCCCGGCCAGGGCTTTGCCTCCCAATTTATTCCCTTCTGCTGTGAAACTCCTGCTCTTCCTTCACCCCCTTCACCCCCTCCCTTCAAACCACCAAATCCTTTCCAAAACCCAGCCAGGACTTTGCAGATCCACCCAAGGAGCCTTTTCCCGGGATTTCCCTCCCGGAACAGCCTCAGTTTGCCAACCAGGAGGGAAATGTGGCTGAATTATTAAGGGCTTTTCCTGCCCCCAGGCGTGGAAAGCACCCGCTTTACCCAGAATTTCGGTGTTGGCCGCTCCTGCCTGCAGGGGTCAGACTTGGAAAGGCTTTTCCAAAGGGATTTGGGCAGCTGAAGCCCAAAGGAGGATTCGTGCACAACCTCCAGCCCCATCCTCGGAAACCACCCGGTGGAACCGTGTGGGAAAATCAGCTTTAAACCGGAGCATTTGGGGGTCAGAGGAGGGTTCGGGGTGGGAAAAAAAAGGGATGTTCATCCCTGGGATTAACCAGGAATCCATTCCCGACCCTCCTGCTCCGGCTGGGAGAGTCTGGAAGCTTCGAGGAGTGAAATGCCGAGGTAATTAAAGAGATAATTAAATAGGAAAGCTCTGCCTGGTTTTTAGAAGCTCCTCTCCACAGCAGGGCTGTGTTTTAAATACAAAAAACCCACTTTGGGGGGCAGGAGAGCGAAGGGATCATCAGCTTTGGATGACAAGGGACAATAATTATTTAGACAATAATATTGATTTAGTTCTTCCTTTGATTGAAAATAAATCATAGAATCAGAGTTTGGGGGTTGGAAAGGAACTTTGAGGTCATTGAGTCCAACAAATGGGATGAATTCGGCTGGTTCTGCTTCCTAAAGTTATTTCTTGGGGCTGGGTCACCATAAATAACAGAAATTATGGAAAACAAAGGGATTCTCCCCAAAATAGGTGTGTATTTTAGGGGGTTGTGGTCACCCTGCAGGGTCCCTGTGCCCTGCCTGGCAGGGGATGGATTAAAAACAGGAGTTAATGGCAAATCACCCACGAATGATGCAGAAAATTCCTCCAAACCAACCAGAGGGCACTTGGGGTTTGAAGCCAAAAGAAATGAGGCCAAGCTGGATAATAATCCCCCACCCAGAGCAAGGTGGTGGTTCATGATTAACCTCCACTCCTGCCCCACGTGGGCACCTTTCCTCTCCTTGGCCACTTTATTGATAAATTAAAGACTGGAATCAGCTCATTTCCAGCCCCTCAATGTATTTTATTGATGAAAACTGGGGCCTTTCCCACCTCAGATTGTTGGATCCGTGTTCTGTGACTTCCAAAGGCTCCACTAAACCCGTGTGGATTAAACCACTTCCCAAATGCTCCTCTTGGAATCCAACCCCTGGGACACTTCACCTTCCTGTGCTGCCCCCAGTGACCCGAGGGGTGGCTCTAATTAACAGCCACCAATCAATCATTCGGGGCAGCAGCACCAGGAGCTGCTCCCGAGCTCTGCCCAGCTTGTGTTTCCCCCCAACACCCATCCCAGGACCCAAATTGTTCTTCTCTATTCCCGGAATTCAGGAGAAATACAGGAAAAGTGCAGCCAGTTCTTCCAGAACCAGCTCGTTCCTGGAATTATAATCATTTTCCCATTGTTAGTTCATTTCCCTTCTTTTCTCCCCATTTTTCAATGCACATAAACCCCCTTTTTTCCTCCAGGAAGGGGATCCATGACCTCTCCCACCTGTTTTTCTCATAATTTTCTCCTCAGGAAGTTCAGATCCGAAGCAGCTGCACTGGGGAGTTGGTCAGGATTTCAGTCCCACCTCCAAAATGGTCATTTGGGGGCTCGTTAGAGCCCCAGCAATTACTGAGGGAGGGAGAAAATCCCAATTCTCAGCTTTAGTTCATTTAATCTCAGCTGAAGAGTTCCAGAATTACCCCAAACCCCGTCACTTTTGGAGCCCTGGGTTACCCACTGACTCCCCAACCCACCTTGGTGAGAATCCAACCCCGGGGGCTTCGCTCCACCCTCCTTTGCTTTTAACATGGAAAACTCCTTGGAATTTTGATGCCACAGAAATACTTTGGCTGGCACAGGTTTTTCAGGCCACACCACAGACAGTTCTGGGGACAATGTTGTTGTTTGATTAGTGCTGATTGTTATTTGCTGTTTCATGGCTCTGCTTCCAGGATGGTCCCATGCTCGGGATGAACAGCCTGTGCTGAAATCAAAGCCAATTCTCTCCCTTTCCCGCACTTTGCTCCTTATTTTGTCCTCAGGGTCCCTCTGGGCTTGCTGAGAAATGCCCTGGAACCCGAGCCAAGGTCACCAGAGCTTCTGGGAAAGGGCACATTCCAGTTGTGTCCTTCAGTCTTTGGGGAGAATGGTGGGGTGAGAAGGAACCCTCCCTTCCCATGGCTGGGATGGAACATTTCCCAGGCTGGCAGTTTTGCCTTTGCTGCTGCTCCTGCCTCTGGGTTCCCAGCAAGGTTCCTTTCCATCATCTCTGCCACCCTCCTGGAGCACCTCCAGATAAAATGCTTTGCATCCTGTGCTTGGTACACCTGGATTTTCCCTCCTGAGGGCACAGGGACCGTGGTAATGCCAAGCTCTGGAGAGCTTGGGGGCTTCTTGCCTTGGAATTCCAGCCAGATTGAACATGACTTTTACTGGCCTGGTGTTGTCCAGGCAGGCTGAGAACTGCTGGGGGAATGTTGAGATAAAATGAAGGAGAAATCACAGAATGAACTGGGTTGGGAGAGACCTCTGAGATCATCCAGCCCAACCCTTGATCCAACCCCACTGGGATCACCAGCCCAGGGCACAGAGTGCCACATCCAGTCTCACCTTAAACACTTCCACTCTGTGCCCACCCTGAGCTGCTGCAGGGGTTGCTGTGGCCAAAGGGCAGGACCTGCACTTGGCCTTGGTGACCATCACACGCTTGGACTGGGCCCATCTCTGCAGCCTGTCCAGGTGCCCCTGCAGAGCCCTCCTGCCCTCCAGCCTGCCCAGGTGCCCCTGCAGAGCCTCCTGCCCTCCAGCCTGTCCAGGTGCCCCTGCAGAGCCTCCTGCCCTCCAGCACATGGCCATGCCCCCATCTTGGTGCCAGCTGCAAATCTGCTGATGGTGGACTCGATCCCCTCATCCAGATCATCAGTAAAGACATTAAACAGGACTGTGCCCAGCACTGTGCCCACCACCAGTGCCCAGATGCCAACTGGGTGCGGCTCCATTGCCCAGCACTCTCCGGGCCCGGCTCTTCCCCCGGCACAGGGTGCCCTGCCCAAGCCGTGGGTGCAGCTTTGCCAGGACTGTGCCAGGGGAGATGGTGCCAAAAGCTTTGCTGAATGCCAGGCAGACACACCCACAGCCTTCCCCTCACCCACCAGGTGGGTCACCTGGTCATACAAGGAGATCAGGTTGGTCAGGCAGGACCTGCCCCTCCCAAACCCGTGCTTGGGTCTGATCCCCTGCCCATCCTGTGGGTGCTGTGATGGCACTCGGGGTGATTTGCTCCATACCCTTGCTGGGCATTGAGGTCAGGCTGCCAGCCTGGAGTTGCTGGGTCTGATTCCTGTCCCTCTGTGGGTGCTGTGGTGGCACTCGGGGTGATTTGCTCCATACCCTTGCTGGGCATTGAGGTCAGGCTGCCAGCCTGGAGGTTCCTGGGTGTTCCTTGCAGCCCCTTCTGTGGATGGCCATGACATTGGCCCAATTCCAGTTGTGTGGGACCTCCCCAGAGAGCCAGGACTGCTGGTAAATGATGGAGAGGGGCTTGGCAAGCCCTCCAGGAGAATTGTTGGCTCTGCTGTCCCTCCACTCTGGCCCATCCCAGCTCCAGACAACACCCAGCTGGCTCTGCTGCGAATACTCCTTGTTTTTATCCAAAATATTGTGAACTGTGGGGGAAAAAACCCTCGCTGGGAAATGCTTCCCCCTCCACATCCCTGTCAGAACTCCCTGAGCCCTCCCCGACTCTGTTGCTCAGGGGGCCTTTCCCACCCCACCATCCTGGAATGTTCCCTGGGATTCCCAACCCCCTGAGTGCCCCACATTGGATGCCCAGGGAATGCCCCCTGGAAACACCTCAGGGGACACTCTGCAAGTCTCAGCCCTTCAGGAATAAACCCCTTTGGGATCTCAGCTGCCTCCAAGCTCCAGCTGCAAAGCAGCTGCTCACCCTGGGAACAACCAACCCCTTGGGGCATCCAGGCTTTGTTTATTCAGACCAGCTGAATAAATAATAAAAATTAAGTATAATAAATATAATAAAATAATAAAAATTAATAAAATAAAAATA
>VWZD01000379.1:91334-121416 GCA_013396695.1 Sakesphorus luctuosus
CAGTGTCCCCGGGGAATGGTGTCAGCCCCCCAGTGCCCCCCTGGAATGGTGCCAGGCCCCCCAGTGCCCACCTGGAATGGTGTTGTCCAGGATGAAGGCCACGCAGCCCCCAACAAACATGGCTGTGGTGAGGAGGACATTCAACACTTGATCAATTCCTGCTATTCCTGCAAAAACCAGGGACAGATATTGGCATTTTCCATTCCTGGCATCCCCCTGATGGACACTCAGGAGGATTTGCTGCTGAGCTCAGGGAGAGAAGCCACAACTGAAACTGCCAGTTAATAATTCCCTTAAAACACCCCAAAACAACCCAAACCAGTGGGGTGTTCCTGAGAGTCCACCCCTGATGGCACAGGAAAATAATGACACAGAAAACCTGCCCCAGGGCTCCCAAACTGAACAGTCTGGAGCTCACAAAAATCCAAACTCACACTCAGAACGTGTGTCTAAAGTGACAAAAAAATTCAACCTCTGCCTCCCAAACTCTCCCCTGGTGTTTCCCCTCAGTCTTCTCATCACTTATGACCCAGATTTACCCTTTTAGTCCTTTTTTCAGCCCAAATGGTATTTGTCTTTCATTGATCCATGGAGCACCCAGAGAAAGGAGGAAAACTTCAGCTGGATCCCACTAAAACATTCAATTCAGGTCTCCACATCCCAACTCTTTCCCTCTGGATCCCACTAAAACATTCAATTCAGGTCTCCACATCCCAACTCTTTCCCTCTGGATCCCACTAAAACATTCAATTCAGGTCTCCACATCCCAACTCTTTCCCTCTGGATCCCACTAAAACATTCAATTCAGATCTCCACATCCCAACTATTTCCCTTTAACCACATATAAAGCATCTCCAGCTTTTGCTGTCCCCACATCACTTTGGGTTTCCTCTTCCATTCCCTTGTACCTGTTTGTACTTCCCATGACCAGGAGGGTGAAGCAGGAGGAGCAGAAACACCTACCTGTGACCAGGGGGTTCTGCTTGAGATAACTTGGGAGCACCAGCCCAAAGAAGATGGAGAATCCAAGCACAAAGAGGTTCCTGGAGGAGTTCAGGTCGATGAACTGGAGGTTGGACAGTCCCACGGCCGTGATCATCCCTGGGCACAGACACAGGAGGGTCAGCCCTGCCAGGGCAGCACAGGATGGCAACACAGGAGCAGGGCAGAAGGGGAAGGAGGGCCAAGGCTCACCAAAGAGGGTGCAGAAGAGGGCGCCCAGCACGGGGTCGGGCAGGGACGCGAACAGGGCGCTGAACTTGCCCACCATGCCCAGCAGCAGCATGAAGGCAGCGCCGTACTGGATCACCCTGCGGCTGCCAACCTGGGGAGAGAGCATGGCAACTGGCACTAATCCTGCCCAGCCTGGGCAGGGAGCACAGCAACTGGCACAAAACCTGCCCAACCTGGGGAGAGAGCATGGCAACTGGCACTAATCCTGCCCAGCCTGGGCAGGGAGCACAGCAACTGGCACAAAACCTGCCCAACCTGGGGAGAGAGCATGGCAACTGGCACTAATCCTGCCCAGCCTGGGCAGGGAGCACAGCAACTGGCACAAAACCTGCCCCTGGCCCAGCCCCAACCCCTGCAGTTCATTCTGTTCTCCTCCTTTGCATCTCAGCTCCTTCTCCAAGTTCTGTGTGTGTGGTTTTGTTTTCCAAGGGGCTCAGCTGCTCCAGCCTCAGGGAACCTCCCTGGATTTGGGGTTTGGTGACACCAAAGCAGCTTGAAAAGCACCTGGAAATGCTGCAGCACAAGCACTACACGTGGTGCAGGCCCAGCTGCAGGAGAGGAAGCAAACAGGGAGAGCACACCTGGGAGAGATGGCAAATGGGGCAAATAAATGCCACCTGTGCTGCCCCTGGACAGGAGCAGATGCATGGGGTGGGGCAGGAGCAGGATTTCTACACCAAGATTAACAACTGGTTTCTACAGCCCTGGGAGAGCAGGACTGGAGTCCCTGCACATGCAAACCAGGCTGTGCTGACACACCAAGGGCTGCACTTCCTTCCCAGTTTTATTTTAAGCACCCAGACTTGGGGCAGTGTTTGCTGCAGTGGCAGATGACAAACCTGAATAATTCATGTTTTAATTCTGCTCCAGCACCATAAAAGGTGCCCCAGGGACATAAAACCCCCTTTTACTCTGTCAGGTGGTTTCTGGCCAAGGCCTTTGCATGTCTCCTCTCACAGAGTGTTAAGGTTCAAAGGAAGGAGGTATTAATGTGGCTGAGCTAAATGAGTGAAGAGAGACTCAAAAAGAGCAGGTCTGGGTGGGGGAAAGTCCTTCTCTCCCTGTTCCTGCTGAGCTCTGAGGTGGGATCACTGGGGGGCTCACTAAGATTACAGCACAATTTAACCTGCACCTTTCTCTGCTTTATAAAGGTAATTTCCTCGGGGCCACCTTGCTCTAAAATAACCTTCCTGCAGGAAAGGGGCAAGTTCTGTCAAACCCACCCAGCAGGGACACCTGTTTATGCAAGTGCTCAATCACCACAAGGCAAACAAGTGAAGCTGCTGGGAAGCTGCTGGAAACATCCTGGGAGCATTTAATGCTGCACCTCCATTCCCAGCACACACCTCATGGCATTACTGGGAGGGCATGGAATGGCACTGGGGCCTCCCCCTCCCCCTCAGTGTTTTGGCAGGAGCTGCCCCAGTTATCAGAGTTCATTGGTGTGTTCTTCTCGCCAGCTGAAACTCAGAGACTCTGCAGTGTTTACATCCAGTGGAAGCCTCAAATTGAAGTTTTAAGTGTAATCACACCCCAGTTTCAGGGGGGTAAATGCCTTTCCAGTGGGATCCCCAGGCTGATGCAGCACCAGAGTCCCCTCCCAGACAAACAGCAGAGTATCCACGAGCCAAAAAACCCTTTTGGGTAAAAACTGAGGTTGCAAAGGTTTTTAGGAATGAGTGTGCAGGCAGGAGAACAAGAGGAACCCCTGGGGCAGAGCCCCCCAGCTGTGCCACCCTGAGACAGGCACAGGCTCTGCTCCAGCACAGCCCAACTGTGCCCAGCTCTGCCCCAGCTGCCACCAAACACTCCATTTCTGCTGCTCCCACTCATTGCTGGGGGATGGCAGGAAAAAAATGCTGCTCATTCATATCAGCTCCTATGAATAGCAGCAGAGAGGAAGCAGAACAAAATAAACCTTTCTTTGAGGGCTTTTCTAACTCAAAACTTCCTCCAGGAAATTTCCATCAGCAGCTGAATGGCCACTGGTACAGACAGCAGATGGTGCTGTTAGTGTTGTATTCCAGCCCAGAGCCACCAGAACCACCCGTTGTGCAGCCAAAGAAGTGGCTGGAGATGTAATAAATAAATCATTTCTGCTGGATGAGGTCAGAGGATGAGTTATTGGAGTGGAGAACACACATTTTCCATCTCATAAACATGAAGGATTTACGGCTTGCACGTGGAACACACAACAAGATGTAGCAATTTACAACATCAATGACTCCCACCAATGCTGCTGGTATTCCTTAACAAGGTTAAATTAACAGTTTCAAGCAAAGCTCTGCAGCCCAAGGCCTGCCAGGTCAAGGCACATCCAGTCCCACACGTGAACAAGGCAATCCCTCAACACATTTGGTTGAGTAACACCCCCAAAAAACATGTAATCCCCTCAGCAGTGCCTTAAAAACAAACATTTAGGGGACATTTAACTCTGAAACTGCCTTGACTGTGTCAGTGCCATGTCCTGGTACAGACAAAGATAAAGCCCAAGGGCCTTGAGTTGCATTTTACTGTGTTCAAGTGACGCATTAACAACAGTCACTTCCCTTTCAGAGCCAAGACACCCAAAAAGCACCAATTTCTCTGCAGTTTGGTGTTTATGCCTCACTTAACCCCCCCCAGAGCCCTGGAATGCTGCCTTGGTTTTCCAAGGGACAGTTTATTCAGCAGCATCTCCTTCCTGGAGGTTTTAACCTCCTTCTGCTCTGAATAAAAAGGTTTTGGAGGTGCTGCTGTAGCAGAAAGGACTTCCAGGAGAGCAGCTGGCACAGAAGGGAGGGCAGCTCAGAAGGGCCTCCTGCAGGAGGGTCATGCTGTGAAACAGGAACACAAGGAACACCTGAGGAGAGCTCAGGGTAAAGCACTTACCTTTGTGATGCCCAAGACACCAATGTTGGGGCTGGAAGAGGTGGATCCATTCCCTGTCCCAAACACCCCATCCAGAACACAGGAGAGACCCTCAATGAAAATCCCCCTGTGAACAACAGAGAGAAATCAGTCACTTTGTGTGAGCAGAGAGAAACCAGAGTCACATCTGTGTGAGCACAGAGAGAAACCAGAGTCAGTTTTGTGTCAGCACAAAGAGAAACCAGAGTCCCACTTGTGTGAGCACAGAGAGAAATGAAGTCCCATTTGTGTGAGCACAGACCCCTCAGTGTTACAGTGGGAGCTGTCAGGGCTCTGTCCCATTGTGGGATTATTGTAATTCATGTTTCCAGCTCCAGCACACCTGGAAAACCCATCTGAGTTCTGTTTTCTGAGTCTTAGACAGTCACATTCTAACTGAGGAAATTACAACATAATTCAAGTCGAAATCACAACTCAAGTCAGACTTAAGGGCTGCTCTTTATTTCTCCAACCCCATTTCAGGTGACTGTGACAAACCAGTGCAGCTGCAGCCCCAGACTGGAGCTCTGTCCCCATGGAGGTTGTGCTGTGAACGTTGTGCTGCCATCCCAGTGCTGCCCTTGCACCACCATAACCCCACCCCAGCCCTGCACCTCGTGTTTCAGTCCCTCAGCCCTCGCGTGTGACTGACCCGTGATTCCCACCCCGGAGCACATTCCCGGGAAAAAATAACCCCAAACCCCCAAGGCCCAAGTGGCTGTGGTGTGGGCAGACCTGTTGATGGCGTGGATGGGTGGAGGGGGGGCACAGGACAGGCGGGCACAGGCGTAGTAGTCGCCGATGGACTCGATGATGCTGGCGACGACGGCGCTGAGCATGCCGATGACTCCGGCGGCCGAGATGGTGGGCAGACCCCACTGGACTGGGGAGAGAAGGAACTGAAACCCTCCTGCCCCAGCACACAGCACAACACACAGCAGAACACGCAGCCCCTGCACTCAGTCATCAAACCGTCTGGCTTGGGAAGGACCTTCAAGGCCATCGAGCCCACCTGTTCATTCCCCCTGCGCTGCCAAGGCCACCACTGGCCACGTCCCCAAGTGCCACATCCACAGGGATGTTCAGTGTCCCCAGGGATGGGCACTCCACTCCTGTGCCAGCTGGACAGCCCTTTCCATGCAGGAATTTCCCCAATATCCAGCCTGAAGTCTCCCTGGTGCAACTCCAGGCTGTTCCTTCTCCTCCTGTCCCTGTTCCCTGGAGCAGAGCCCGATCCCTCCCTCCCATCTCTCCCCTTCCATCAGGGAGCTGGAGAGGGAAAAGGTCCCTCCCGAGCCTCCTTTTTTCCAGGATGAGCCCCCTCAGCCACTCCTGGTGCTCCAGCCCTTTCCCTTCCCTGCACACCCTCCAGCCCCTCCATGTCCTTGTCCTGGGGGGCCAGAGCTGCCCCCAGGACTGGAGGTGCCCCCAGCAGTGCCAGCACAGGGACAGGCTATTTATTCATCTTCACACACTATTTATTCATCTTCAATGGGAACAACAAACTCCCCTCCCCCAAACACAGCCTGGCAAGTTCAAGTAGATGAAAGGAGCAAAGGGAGAACTGCTTTGATCCTGCCTGGAAACATCCCAGACAGCCACCAAACCCCACCAAAAGAATTCCTCCTGTTCAGATGGCAGGAATTTGAGCTGCAGCTTGTGAGAAAATAATTCTGGGCAGTCAGGCAGATGCCACTTAATTATTATTGCCCAAAAAACTCAGGCTGTGGTTACAAGTTTAGTTTATCAAAGAGGATGGGCCACAACCAGCTCTGATCCCTGCACAAACACCTCCCTGGTCCAAACTTTTGTAGAAGGGAAAATGAGATTAATTTAAGCCCTGCAGAAAAGCTTGGCAGGTTTTCCACAGCAACTGCCTTGATGCTTTTATCTCTCTGAAAGAGATGAGCCTCCTGCAACAAAAGGGACTGGAAATCACACAGGACTGACTGAACTTCACAGACAGGGAAGGTCTAATCAGGGTGTTTTCCTGCTCTCCTTTCCCAAAAGCTTCTATTCTTCATCTTCTGCTTTAGAAGTGGTTTCTTTTAAGGACTAATCAGAGCCAAGGCACATGGGAAGCCCCAGAGAAGCTGCCTCACAACAATGGGGAGTTATTCCTAATGATTTGTATTATTTTATTCCCTTATTACCCCTAATTTCTCAGCAGCTCAGGGGTGAAGCACTTGTGCAACTCCATCTCATGCCATAAAACCAGCCTTTAAACTCAGGGATGGCCAACAAGAGGACACAAGTACCCCAAGTGTTGTACAAAGTGCTTGGTGTTCCCTTGTAAAGGCTTTCACTGCCCTTTGATAAGCAGGACTGGCATCCTCTGACTTGCCCACGGGCCCAATTCCAACCCCACTCTGGCAAGTCAGGGCATTTTTATGTCATTAAGAGTTGTGCCAATTCAGGAATGGGCATGTTTGGGGCAGGGAAGTGCAGCAAGGTGGGAAAAGCTCCACACAATAGAGATTCTCCAGACAGTGAGAGCCAATGGCTCCAGTGGCTCCACAGGATTTGGAGTAACCTGATCTTGTTATGCCACAGGTCAGGTGGATCAACCCTTCCCTGGAAAGCCACATTTCATGGACAGGCATGTGATGTTATCAGGGGTCAAGAGTGGCCCAGACAAACCCTGCAAGTGCCTTCTACAAATTCCAGTTTCAGAAGCTCAGCCTTTCTTGGGTGAGATCTCAAGGTTATCAGTTAAAGGGGCAAATGAGAAAAACCACCACTATGGAATGGCCTGGGTTGGGAAGGATCATCCCATTCCACGATCCTGCCCTGGGCAGGGACACCTCCCACTGTCCCAGGGGGCTCCAGCCTGGCCTTGGACACTCCCAGGGATGGAGCAGCCACAGCTTCTCTGGGAATGCCAGCCCAGCCCTCCCCACCCTCCCAGCCAACAATCCCTTCCCAATATCCCACCTATCCCTGCCCTCTGGCAGTGGGAAGCCCTTCCCTGTGTCCTGTCCCTCCATGCCTTGTCCCCAGTCCCTCTCCAGCTCTCCTGGAGCCCCTTCAGGCCCTGCCAGGGGCTCTCAGCTCTCCCAGAGCCTTCTCTTCTCCAGGTGACCCCCCAGCTCTCCCAGCCTGGCTCCAGAGGGGCTCCAGCCCTGGAACATCTCCGGGGCCTCCTCTGGACTCGCTCCAAGCCCCATCCATCCTGGCCTTGGACACTCCCATGGACGGCCCACCCACAAGCCCATGGGAACACCCCCCTGAGCTCCTGCCCACAGCAGTGCCCCCCATCAGTGCCCCCAGCAGCCCCACTTACAGGGGTAGGGCACCTTGAACCAGGGTGCCACCAGCAGCACTCCGCGCCGCGCGTCCGTGCGCGCGTAGAACCCGTACTTGGAGCTGTCCGGGGGGAACACGTCGGTCACCGTGAAGATGAAGCACAGCAGCCACGACACCAGGATGGCCAGGATGATCTGGGGCACAGGGACAGGGAGGGGTCAGGACCCACAGCTCACCCACTACAGGGCCCCGAGTGGGGCTGGGCACACTCGGATCTGAGTGAGGGTTTAAGTGTGAACAAGCAGGAATAGATCCTTTGGGGGATAACAGATCCTTTGGGGGATAACAGATCCTTTGGGGGATAACAGATCCTTTGGGGGATAACAGATCCTTTGGGGGATAACAGATCCTTTGGGGGATAACAGATCCTTTGTCATAGATCCTTTGAGTGACAACAAATCCTTTGGGGGATAACAGATCCTCTGGGGGATAACAGATCCTTTGGGGGATAACAGATCCTTTGGGGGATAACAGATCCTCTGGGGGCTAACACATCCTTTATACCAGATCCTTTGGGGAATAACAGATCTTTTGTCATAGATCCTTTAGGGGATAACAGATCCTTTGTACCAGATCCTCTGGGGGATAACAGATCCTTTGTACCAGATCCTTTGGGGGTCCCTCCCTGCCTCCTCCAAGGAAGGGGGTGTTGGAAAAGCCCTGGAATCAGAGCAAGTCTCTTCTGTCCTTAACAAATGGGAAAGGTTCCAAGTGGGCACTTGAACAAACTGGGGAATTAGTCTCAGTTTCAGCAGAGGAATAAAAAGAAGCTTTTCATGGGGGAATTGAGAATTGCTTTGGTAAAATGAGATGATATCTCAGCACCCCTTTGGGGAGGGCTCAGGTTGGGCTTTCCCTGATCCACTCCCACCCCTCCCCTCCATAATCTCCATCCCTCCAACAGCCCCTCCTGACACCAGAATGGGACTGGCAGGCCCCCAGTATCAGAGTATTTCCTGTGGCCAAAGAGCCATTTAGTTTCCAATAAAGCCTTTATCTCACCTTTTAATCTATTGCATTATTAAGAAAAATTAAAACCAAGCAAAACCAACCCCTGAAACACAAAGGAGGGTTGGGGTTTTCTGCCAACTCAGCAACTTACAGGGAACATCTTGAAAAGCTGCAGCCTGTATGCTGTCCATCCCTTCTTGGATTTGTAAATGGGTAAGGGGAATTTGACATTCCTGGCATACTGGGAGAACAGCAGCACCAGGAAAATAGTCCTGAGGAAAAAGGAGGAGGAGGGTGGGACAAAAAAGAAAAGTCATTAGCACCAATATATTATAAATCCCTCCCAGCACAGACCTGGTCAGGCTCTTCAGACACAAATGCACATTTTCAGCACAAATTATTATTCCACAAAGGCCAAAACTAACACAATTTGGACTCTCAAGGGCTGCAAAACCAGCAGCAAACAGGTAAATGAGGCAGGAAAATGACTTGGGCTCAAGGGAGGTTTCCAGCTGCTCCTGCTTCTTGTCCTCCCAAACTCCACCTGTGGTCCAGGTTTGCTCTGACTGTGAGGACAAAACTTGCTGAAACAGGGAAAACTGGAGGCCTGTATGCAACAATTATCACAGCTCAGAATTTCCATAAGACTCCAAAGCACTTGAAAGATTTCTGTGAAGGAAATTCTTTCTTCTATTCTTGACAATCCCACTTTTTTTTTTGTATTTGCATTTTACTAAACAGCTGCAAATCAAACAGAGCAGAGCCCAAAACACAAGGTTTGATGCAAGTGCAGTTCATCAGTTTTAGATGCATTTCCCCCCTCACTGGAACTGCCAAGCCCCTCTCCACATTCCAAATCCACTCTGACAGCTCAGATGAGCCCCCAGTGCAGTGCAAAGGAAGTTCTGAAGGAGCCAAGCCCAGTTGTGCTCCAAGGGCCTCACAAAGCCTGAGCTGTCTGAAGAGGCAAAGCTGCCCTGAAATCTGAGATTATGTTTTTATCAGCTGACTTTTGGAAAAAAGGGGATTTTCAGCCTCTCTGCCTCCTCTGCCCCAGCTCAGTTCCAGTGCACAACAGAGCAGCTTTATTCTCCCTCAGCAACAGCAGCACAAGGAGGGGCATTTCCAGCCCCCACTGCTGAGGGAAAAGCACTTTTTCCCTGCAGGAAACATTCTGGAATCTCTCCCAAAGCCCACCCTGGAGAGAAGGGCTCCCCTCCCCAGGGACAGGTAGCTTTGCACTTTGATTTATTCAGCACAGTGTTGTAAAATTACAGTAATATTATATTATTGCAATTAATATTGCATTGGCTCCATGGCAGAGGAGCTTGGGAATAAAATATCCCCAAATCCTTAAATCCCAAAGGGACACTTTTATTCAGCAGATGAAAATCCCACCCACAAATCATTTCCCTTTTTACAGATCCCCCTGAGATGTGTTTTATGGGGTAAATTATTCCAGCTTGGCCCCTGCAGAGGGTCCAGCTCTGCCACAGGTGGTGCTGACAGAAGGACTTTTATTTCCAGACAATCCCAAGAGCCACATCTTGTAGAGCTCAAAGTCACTTCCCAGAGGCCTCCATGGCCATGGAGGGATTCCCAGCAAGCCCCATTTTGGCCTGGCAGAAGCCAAGAGTACTTATTGACTGGGTAACATTTAAATCCTGCTCCTAAATTGATCTGGGTTTTTTCCATCTGCAAAATGTCAAGTGTAATTATACATTTCCATGTCCAACTCAAAACCTGCTCCATTCATTCCATGTCAGTCCCAACTTGCAGGGAATTTGTTTTACAGGCAAATAAAACCATCCTTTGGATCAGCTGCTTAACATAATAGAATTACAAAAATATTCAGGATGCTCCCATCCAAGATAAAAGAGAATTAAAGAGCCCTTTTAATCATAAGCTGCACTTACAGAATACTTTGCATGTTCAAAGAGCTGTGCAAACAGATTAGTCAGATCAGAATCTGATCTCACCAAGGAATTCCTTCCTCCCAGGGCACAGTTGGGTGCTCAGCACTGACTCCAGCAACTGCCCCAGCCAGTTCCCTTCTCCCCACCATGTGCTTTCCAGCCCTGCTTGGCTGCTCATCCACAGCAGCTCATGGGAACCTTTTGTCTCCATCTCATTTTTCTGTTATTCCTTTTCATGCCACTGATCTCAGTTCTCTGATTTCCCTGGCACACACCCCAGGCCCTGAAATTCCCTCCAAAAGCCTTTTGTCCACAGAAATCTCTCCACTCAGGGCTCATCCACTGGTGGCATTTATGAAACACTCGTGTCCTCTGTCACCACACACCTTTCTCTTGCGCACAGGTGAGCGAAGGGACCAGTGACAGGGGGACCTGAGCTGCTGCCATCCCCCTTCCCAAAGTGCCAGCTGAGCTCACCCAGGACCCACTCCCAGCCCTATTCCTACACAGGGTGTTTGTCCAAGCTAGACCAGTGACAGGGGGACAGGGGAAACAGTGACAGAGGGACCAGTGATAAAGGGACCAGTGACAGGGAAAACAGTGACAGGGGGACAGGGGTAACAGTGACAGAGGGAACAGTGACAGGGAAAACAGTGACAGGGAAAACAGTGACAGAGGGACCAGTGATAAAGGGATCAGTGACAGAGGAATACTCACAGCATGGCAATGCCCCAGTGCTTGCCAGCCCTCTCCCCTGTGCCCCCAGCAGTACTCACAGCATGGCAATGCCCCAGTGCTTGCCAGCCCTCTCCCCTGTGCCCCCAGCAGTACTCACAGCATGGCAATGCCCCAGTGCTTGCCAGCCCTCTCCCCAGCCGCCTGGAAGCCCGAGAGGCCGATGAGGGCCACGGTGGGGGTGATGGTCAGGGGCCCGATGTAGCGCAGCAGAGCCCCGGGCAGTCCCAGCAGGCCGATGGCCACCTCGATGAGCGACGACATGATGATGGCACCTTGGATCTGAACACACAACAAGGGCAGAGAGCCACCTCAGTCCCCTCTGGCAGGCAAAGCCAAAGCTTTTTCTGCTCTGGATTACAAACTGCACTTAAAAAGAATTCAGTGACACAGAAGAACTCAGCAAATTTTTTCGCCATAAAACAGCTCATTATGTTTAAGTGACTTATTGCTTAAGCATAACACTTATGGTTTGGGTTTTTTCTTTTTTTTTTTATTTTCTCCACAAAACCATTACACAACAGACCAGTGGGCCAGTCTGGAAGCTGTGTGGAAAGCACATCACACTGTCAGACAGTGGGGTCCAGGCTAACCTTTAAGCTCTCAGATCGAACGGCAAGGGTTGGTGCGCCACGAGGTGATGCTCCTAAAGCTCCTAGGGGCAGAGTGTGTCTGCTTTGGTCACAAGTGCTCCTTAGAAGCTGGATTAGAGCAGCGTTGTGGTCTCAGGAGACTGTCAGCCCTCTTGGCTGCAGGGCTCTTGGCAGGATGTAGCTATGGTTTGAACATGGGGAAGAGAGAGGGGTGGTTTTTAATTAAGAAAAAGTCGGCAGCCCAAAGCAACGGGATGGGAGGGGAATTCCATGAGACACGCCCTGGTTTGGACCTGGCTATGTGGCACTGCCTCCTGGGCCCTGCGGGCACGGCGCCGGGCACGGGGCTGCGGCTGCGCAGGGCTGGGTGAGCTCTGGGAGAACCAACAGCCTGGCAGAGTCTCCAGCTCAGAGACACCTGGGGAGGACCCTCCAGGGGTCAGCAGGGAGGGCTGGCAGCAGCTGAGCTGCTGCCTGGGAGCACAGAGCAAAGGCACAACACTTTTCCTCTCACTGAGTTTCACTGCTCGTCTCTCGGCTCGTGGGGACTGACTCCTGGCATTGGCTGTCCAGCAATGAACAGGTTGGAAAGATGGAAGACTTCCATGAGATGAGGAAAGGGATATATTCGAATGGAAATCGCAGTGAGAGAAGAAATTACCAACTCAAACACAAGAACACAGAGATGTGTGGATGAGGAACTGAACTGGAGTGGACAGAGGGTGGGCAGCAGCAGTGCCACCCCACCTACCTCTCGGATCCGCGGGTACCAGATGTGCTCCGTGTGCAGCAGCTCTGCTGTCCCGTTGGTCACTGCCACGTCTCACAGGGACACAAGAGAAAACAGCACTTATTACCACTGCCCCAAACAAGCCCCTGCTCAGCTGGGCCCACGGGGACAGGGAGCTGTGCAGTGCCACAGGAGGCCACAACAGGCTCCCACTGCCCAGGAACCAGCCCCTCTGTGCCCCCACTGCACCAGAGAGGGAACAAACCCTCACTGGCACGAAGGGAGAGCACTGAGGGATCCCCTTCCCACTCCAATAAACACATGAATGGGGAATTACTCAAGTGCACGTGGAATCTCCACCACCACCAACTGAGGTCGCTCCCTGCATGAACTGACCCGTGGTAACAACCCCAACTGGCACCTTCTGAAGGTGGGAAGGTCCAGGAGGAAGGTGCAGCAAAGCTCTTTGGGACAGGCTGGAGCAGTGGGAAAATGGCTTTGCCATCCAAGGTTATCACACAGCATTTTCTTTCAAACAAGGTGTGTGTTCAGCACATTTTGAATGCGAATCAGCAGAGATGGATAAGCATATAAATAATATAAATTGAATTATCAGAGAATCCAAAGGAGCCCTGGGAAGAACTTTAGGTAGGAAGAAGCAGCCTGATCTCTGTGCTGCCTCCCAGTGCCCACAGCCCTGGCACTGAACCACCACACCCCACCAGAAAGAAAACTGCCAGAGGAGTTTCCACTTCAGTCTCTACCCTGATTTCAAGCAAACCTCCATCCCAACCAGCTTCACTGCACATGTCCCCTCTAAAGGCAAAGCCTCTCAGGGTGATGACATCAGCAAAGCTGAGCTCAAATGAACAGCCAGATCTTGTCAAAACCTGTCAGGTATGACTTAAACAAGGAAAAATCCTGGTCTTGAGGTGCTGCTGAACATCAAACCTCCTCCTGCTCAACTTCAAAGGATTCCACTGCAAGTGCTACTTCCAAATATTGGGAAGGAACATTTATGGAAGGTAAATGTAACAGAAGAATTACCTTATGTCAGTGCTAAGATTTCTTCTGTCAACACTTTTTGTATTAAAAAATCCCCAGAAACAGAACTCCACCAAGACATTTTTAGGAGTATTTTTTTAAGGTACAATATTTTAACACGATAAAAGGAGAGACTTTCCACATTCCCTCCTCATCACTTCCAGCTCCCCATCAGCAGGTCTGGCACACGATCTGGGCCATTTGTCCCTTCACCCTGAGACAAGCACAAATGACAAATTACCTGTGTTATTACATTTCCACTTCTCCAGAGAGAGGATTGCTCTGGCAGGTGCTAAGAATGCAAAAGCACTGGCTTGGAACAGGGGCAACCTGGGGGAAGGGAGAGGAGACACAGTGACATTGGGCAGTGTCCTGGCTGCAGCTGGGGGGTCACTGAGCCTCCAACCAGTCAGAGAAGTGTGAGAGGGGACAATTCCTCATCCAACAACCCCAGGGAAACACCCAATGCCCCAGCCAGGAGCCACCCCCACCTGACACTCTGTGCCAGCCCGTGCCAGGTCACTGCAGTGCCAGGCTGGCTGTGACCCACAGCACAGGGACACACTCCATGCCCTGATGCCAACACCCCCAGGCTGCTGCACATGCAGCTTTGCCCAGCCCAGCCCAGACAAAAAGCCCTGGGAGGGGCCCAAAGTCCCCCCCTCTCTGCAGGACTCCAAGCACAGGCACCTGAAGGGCACGTGGGGTTGGTAAGGGCAGATTAGATGTTCCAGGTGGCTGCCACCAGTAAACACAAACACTGCAAGAATTTCAAGATGACATTCCTGGCATTGGTGCTTGTACTTCCCCAAAGATTTAAGATCCAAAGAGCATCTACCAGCACCAGCTACATAATTACTGACCCCATGGCAGGTTGTGTAATGTGAACATCCAGATGTTACTTAACTACAGACAAGGCTTTGAACTGTTCTATAAATATGGATTTACACGTGATGGATTCCCTTTCACAGCAGATCCCAAAGTGGAACACGTGGTGATTCCTCCTGGGCTGCTCCATGGGCAGCCCCAGTGGAGCTCCTGCATGGATGGCAAACAGCAGGACAGGAGACAGAAGTGCAGCAGCTTCACAGAGAGGCTCAGAGGAGGCAAAAATCACCCCAGGGGTTGGGAAGGTCACAGGCACCACTGGGAAGCACCCTGGGCCATGGGCAACCAAAACCCCACCCAAACCTGCATTAGAAACTGCAGCCTCATCACACACAGGAGCCATCTGAGCATGGATGCAATTCCCAGGCCCAGATCCCAGTTTTCTCTCTGGGAAGACACAGCTGGCATTGCAGGGAATGACTCACCTCACTCTGCAGGGTCTTTAAGCACACTGAGCTGGCTGGTGCCCCTGGCAAGAGCTGCACCACCTGAGACAAGCCGGTACTGCTCCATCCCACCCACACAGCCCTCTGTGCCCCACAGGGCTGGGGAGGGCTCTGCAAACACATTCTCTGCTGGTGACCTCAGCTGGACCAAACCCTGGGGGCACATTGTTCTGTACCACACTAAATATCCTCAATAATCCCATCCTGCCCAACCTTCCCACAGCACAGTCCACTGGGAGGGTCACCCAAAGGCCCAGCAGGCTCAAAAACTGCAGGGAAAAAAGTATTTAATTTTTTAATTTTTTTTTACACTTATTACTCAAAATCAGCCAAGATCCATCTCTTTGTGAAGAGACACTTGCAGTCTGGGATGTGACTTAGGGATGCTGAGCCAGGCACTCACTGCCAGGCAGCTGAGGCAGCAGGAGCCCAAGGTGCTGAGGCTCAGCAGTGGGACAGCACTGGAATTTCCTGAGGGAATTCTCAGTTTTAACTCCATGAGTGAATTCTCAGTTTCAATTCCCTGAGTGAATTCTCAGGTGCTCAGTGTTGGCAGGTGAGCACAGAGGGGTTTGTGCAGTTAAAGTCACCTGAAGTGTCTCCTGAGCCCAGGGAAGCTCAGGCAGTGCTGGGCAGGGCAGCACCCCTGGAATGGGAGGCAGATTAAAGCTGGCCTTGACTGGCTCCCTCATCAATTACCCCAAGCCCTGCCAGCGCTCCTGCTCAGCCCAACCTGAGGAATTGCTGGAATTCCTGACACTGCTCTGGGTACCACAGCTCCCAGCTGAGCCAAATCCATCCTGAAGGGCCTTCCAGCCATGGAATGTGACCTTTGCAAAGCTTTATTTGCTGAACACTTGGAGTGGACAGACCTGCCAATGAATGCTTTAAAATCTCATTTAAAGGCCTTTGCTGCTGCATCCCATTCCAGCCTTACATAAAGCCCCAATCACATGGGGAAGGGTTATAAAACAGCCAAGAGTGGAGATTGGCTCCTTAAACAGACACAGGAACTGAGGATTCCCATAGGATGGCACCATCATTTGGGTCCCTTTCTTTCTGAAAGAGCCCAGAAATTACCCATGAAGCCATAAAGAAATTAAAAAGTAATTTAATTCCCTCTTCCCACCCTCTCTGTTCTCAGGAGCTCCCCTCCTGCTCCTCTTCTTCTCCTTCTCCTCCTCCTCCTCCTCCCCTGTCCCTGCTGTATTTTCTTGCCCTGGGAATGCCTTTTGTTCTTTCAGACCCATCTCCATTTGGGAGCAGCTTCCCAAAGCTGGTCCTGTGTCCCACCCATCTCATGTTCATCCTGTAAAAACACTCCCCTCCCTCCTGGATCTTGGACATCCCACAATGAACCTGCTCTTGCCATGATCTACCTCGTGGTCATCCTGTAAAAACACTCCCTTCCCTCTTGCACCTTGGACATCCCACCATGAGCCTGGTCCTGCCATGACCTACTTCATGTTCATCCTTTGAAAACACATCTCCTCCCTCCTGGATCTTGGAAACTCCACTATGAGCCTGGCCTTGTCACCACCTATCTCAGTGTTCACCCTTTAAAAACACACACCCTCCCTCCCTCTTGGACCTTGGAAACCCCACTATGAGCCTGGTCTTGGCATGACCTATTTCATGTTCATCCTCTAAAAACAGTCCCTCCCCCTTGGACACCCCAACCTGAGACTGATCCTGCCATGATCTATCTCATGTTCACTCTTTAAAAACACTCCCTCCCTCTTGGATCGTGGACATCCCAACCTGAGCCTGGTCCTGCCACAACCTACTTCGTGTTCATCCTTTGAAAACACAGCCCCTCCCTCTCTGAAACCCCAGCCTGAGCCTGCTCTTGCCATGATCTACCTCATGTTCACCCTTTAAAAACACTCCCTCCCTCTTGGACCTTGGAAACCCCACTATGAGCCTGGTCTTGGCATGACCTATTTCATGTTCATCCTCTAAAAACAGTCCCTCCCCCTTGGACACCCCAACCTGAGACTGATCCTGCCATGATCTATCTCATGTTCACTCTTTAAAAACACTCCCTCCCTCTTGGATCGTGGACATCCCAACCTGAGCCTGGTCCTGCCACAACCTACTTCGTGTTCATCCTTTGAAAACACAGCCCCTCCCTCTCTGAAACCCCAGCCTGAGCCTGCTCTTGCCATGATCTACCTCATGTTCACCCTTTAAAAACACTCCCTCCCTCTTGGACCTTGGACACCCCACCATGAGCGTGATCCTGCCATGGCCTATTTCATGTTCATCCTTTAAAAACACTCCTGTCCCTCTTGGACACCTCAACCCAAGACTGCTCTTGCCACCACCTGTCTCATGTTGACCCTTTAAAACCCACCCTGTCCCCTCCTGGACCTTGGACACCCCCCATGAGCTGGTGCTGCCAGCCCTGGGCTGAGCTCACCTGCAGCCAAAGGTGGTCTGTAAGAGGGTGGTGATGCCCACGCAGAAGAAGATGGTCCCGATGAGCTGGCTGGTGGCCCACTGGTCGAAGCCCACGCACATGGCATCGGCCAGCAGGAAGGGCACGGCGATGGTGCCGCTGAAACACGTCAGGTAGTGCTGCCAGGGGGAAACACAGTCAGGGCTGCCCCAAAATGCAGTCGTGTATCACCATCTCTCACCTGCAGTGTGCCCAGGGGTGCCCAGGGGTGCTCAGGGGTGCCCAGATGTGCCCAGGGGGGCTCAGGTGTGCCCAGGTGTGCCCAGGTGTACCCAGGTGTGCCCAGGTGGCCAAGAAGGCCAGTGGCACCCTGGCCTGGCTCAGGGACAGAGTGGCAGCAGCACCAGGGCAGTGCCCCTTCCCCTGTCCCCAGCCCTGGTGAGGCCACACCTCCAGTGCTGTGCCCAGTGCTGGCCCCTCAGGTTGGGAAGGACATTGAGAGGCTGCAGCAATTCCAGAGAAGTGCAACGAGGCTGGAGAAGGGCCTGGAGCCCCAGCCCTGTGGGGAGAGGCTGAGGGAGCTGGGGGGGCTCAGCCTGGAGAAGAGGAGGCTCAGGGGGGACCTCAGCACTGTCTGGAACTCCCTGACAGGAGGTTGGACCCAGGGGGGGTTTGGGCTCTTTTCCCACACAACCAGCAATGGCACAAGGGGGCACGGCCTTAAGCTGTGCCAGGGCAGGTTTGGGTTGGATCTTGGGAGGGAATTCTTTGCAGAGAGGGTGGTCAGGCCTTGGAATGGGCTGCCCAGAGAGGGGGTGGATTCTCCATCCCTGGAGGTGTTTAAGATGAGACTGGATGTGGCACTCTGTGCCCTGGGCTGGTGATCCCAGTGGGGTTGGATCAAGGGTTGGGCTGGATGATCTCAGAGGTCTCTCCCAACCCAGTTCATTCTGTGATATTTTCCTCTGCACTGCATATTTTAATTTTCTCCCAAGGGCTCTTCCTGGTTCCATCTAAGCAGTGCTTGGAATGTTCTCCTCCTTGCTGCCACTGCTCCCTGTTCTGGCAGGATGAACAGGCTGAACAGCTGCTGCTCCTGGGCAGGAGGTGTCCAGGTACCTGCTGCAAACAGCCCCCAGCTCAGGGACAGGCACAGCAGTAACTCCAGTCACTGGCACCCATGGGAGACACCTGGAGCACCCAAACCAGGATGTAAAGTTGCTCCCAGGGACCATGAGCTGGGCACTCATTCATTCCTTCTCCACCCAAACACATGAAGCAAAACAAACAAACGAACTCAGCCTGTTGAGCAAAGCAAGTAAAAATAGAACTGCCTGTCCTTGAGGAAAGGCAGAAATAAAAAGGATGCTTTGGAATGTGTTTGTTTGGAGAGCTCTACGTGCTCTACAGATCTGACCAAATTCTCAGCATTCCTGTGGGACAGACATTATTACCACTGGAGAAGGGAAGGAGATGGAACTGGAGCTGCTCTGCATCCCACAGGAGAGGGGCTGGGCTGGTAGGAGGGCCCAGCTCTGCACCACAGCCCACTCCCTGCAGGAAGCACATGCTCCTATTCCAAGGGCTCTCCAAGGAGCACAGGGGTTTCCTGCCCTGCTCCCAGCAAGCCAGGCCCAGGATGGAGCTCTCAGGGTTGAAATGACTGCAGGGGCAGCTTTAAGATTCAAAATTTCAGGCCTAAACCACCATTTCTCTCCATCTTTAATTGCAGAGGTGCAAAATGCCCCTTGTGAAGGTCTCCACTGAAATAACTGCTGAGAACTGAAGTAACCACAGCAGCAGCTTTAACAGTCAGGACTTCAGGACTAAACCATTGTCTCTCTGCATCTTTAACTCCAGATGTGCCAAATGAAGGTCAGCACTGAGCATTTGTTCACTTATTTACTAACAGCAGCATAAAACACATAAAACCTTTAAGTGAATCTCACAAATGCAGGAGCAGAAAACTCCTGCAGAGCATTATCAGCACAGTGACCTCAGAGGAAACCTCTGAACATTCTCCCAACACCTGGGAGTGGGGAAGAACCAAATGATCACACACACAAACTGGACAGGAAATCCTAAACAGGCTCCAGAAGTTACAGGGGAGCATTTCCACCTGGTGTGGAACACAACATACCTGTAGGCCCAAGAATATGCAGAGGTACCAGGGAGGAACATCTTCAATGGTGTAAATCATGTCAGTCCTCTGGGCATCCAAACTGCCACTGCTGTCCAGGGTCTCTGCCAGGGAGCTCTGGGGGAGAACACACAAGGCAGTTGTTGCTGGGCATGAAGGAAGTCAGTGAGAGCTGCCAGGTACTCCAAGGCTGGCACAACACTCCCAGAAAATGCTGATATGGGATATTTTTAAAGGCTTTTATCTCTGATGAGCTCAGCTCTGGGTCCTGAATTTGTACTGAACATGTTCCCTTCTGTCAGCCATTCCCTGCTTATCCATTGATTGATAATTGATAATTTATGATAGAACTGATCTGCCACAGCCAAAAGGTGCCTAAAATCAGGTAATTGTGACCAGGCTATTAAAAAAAAAACAACAAACCAAACCCACAAAACCAAACAAAAAAAGAAATCAGGGAAGAACTGGAATAAGCAGAAGAGCCAACAGTGGCTGTTCCCAAAGCAGAAGGGCTGTCCCTGCATAAGAGACCAAGATCACAGGGAGAAGAATTCCTCATTATGGTAATTGCTTCCCCACTTTATTCTCAGTCAGTTCCATCTTTGTTAACCTTTCTTAGCCCAAGGATTTATTATTTTTGCTTCCACTCCACATCTGAGCAGTCAAGAAAAATGCCAATTATGACAACCAAATACCAAATACAACCAAATACACCCCTGGACAATTTGTGTCAGGCTTCCTGCAGGAATTTGAATTCAAGTGGGACCACACTCTGCCCCACCACGTGTCCCCAGACCACTGACCACACTTATTCACACCCCAACATCCTGGTGGAGCTCCCCCTGAAACCAGATCCAGCTCCACCTTCTCTCCTTCACAACCAGAGTTTCCTTCCAACTCTCCTGTTTGGAAATTCCTGAGCACAAAACCACTCACCCTGCTCCAAAGCCCCAGCACCACCACAAAAGCAGGAGGAAGTATCAGGTTTTATCATTGCAGATCAAGTAACCAAAACTCACCTTTCACAAGCACTGTGGTGCCCTGACCCGCCCCAGGACATGAGGAGCCCACCTGAAGGTGCCTCACCCAGGGACTGGGAGCTCTGCCAGCCCCGGGACTGCCCCACATGGTCTCCCCTTCTCCAAACACCCCAACAATCCCACAGCTCATACTGGGTAATCCCCACTGGGTATCACCCACCGGGCCACTGTCCCAGTTGAGCAGGTGGGCCCAGTTTGTCCCTGGGTGGGGGTGACCAAAGCTGGGCATTCCAAACCCTCTGGGCCATTGCCCAGCAACTCTTCCCAATGGCCCATTGGCAGCAGCTGCCCAGGGCACAGCTGAGCCCTCAGCCTGGCAGCTGGCTGGGAAAGAAGCCTGGCAGAGGAGCTGGGAGAACTCCCCTGCAGGGACTCCTTGGCACCTCCACACCCACCTGAGGGCTCAGCTCTGCTCAGGGGCCAGCAACCAGTCCAAAATCCCCCCTGAGGCCCAGAGTCACATCCCCCAGGCTGCAACTCCCTGCCCTGGGGGACCCACTGGGGGCTCCCACCCAAACCTGAGGGGAGACAATCTTGGCCTTTGGGGTTAGGGGAAACAATGGCCTGTTTCTACCAGGAAGACCATGGCACACACAGCAAGTTTCTCAGTCCTTCCATGTGTGATTACATTACTCCTAATTAGTCTGCAAAGCCCCAGCTTTTCCAGGAGCAGGCACGAGGGAGCAGGCCCATGGCATGGAGATCTCCTGGTACAGATCAACAACTGCCAACCAACTTCAGCTCTCCTTTAGAAATGAAGGTTATGGATCTTCTAACTCCAAGGCATTGATGGTCATGGCAATGTCTGTCCTGCTGAGGAAAGGGGTGTGTAAATGAACCAACCAGGACACTCCTCACTCCTTCCAAGGCCACACTTGGATGTCTTTGGAAGAGGCAACTCCCACCTTGGTTAACCCTTGAGCAGCCCAAGGCTGAACAAGGAGGGGTTGGGAGCTCAGGTGAGGCCTGGCCACCCCAAAACTCCCCGGGGAATCACTGACCCTTTGCCATCTCCAGCATGTGCCTGCTGGTCCGACCCTGACTCAGAGCTGGTGCTGCCAAGTGTGCCAAGGGCACTGCTGGGAACGGGTTGCAGCTCCCTGGACAAGATACTGATCACAGACTAATTCCACCTTTAATTATTTTTAACTGGCTAAAGGTGGAACATGCTGTGCTTTTTTATTTCCTCATGTTTCTGGGAAGTATAAACAGAGAGAATGAGACAGACAGATAGAGGTGGAGAAAATGCTGGAGGGAAAGAAGAAACCCCACAACAAACCCAGTGCAAAATTCCAAAAAACAAACTCAGCAGTTCAAGGCAAAGGATCTGAGGTCAAATATTTGTGGAAAAGACCAAAAGAAAAGGGATGAACTGGGGGAGCCTTTAGAGAAATATCTGAAATAAAGAACCCCCAGCTGAGGACCCTGGGCCAGTGGGAGGTGTGGAACTGGATGGGGTTTAAGGTCCCATCCACCTCAAACCATCCTGGGAGTTTATGAAGCACCAACCAACCCCACAGTGATTGTTCTCCAGGGATGCAGCAACAGTGAGTTCTGCTCTGGCCTCCCAGTTTGTTGTCTCAGCCAACAGTCACTTAGGGCCAATGTGAGCACTGGGCAGGGATTAAGGACATTTCAGGCCTCTTTCTAAAAGCTTTTTAGAACATACAAATGTACCAAAGGCCTTTAAAAAGGTTTCTTGTTGGCTCTTCGGGTGAATGGTCTCTCAAGAGCAATGGGAAGCCAAGAACAAACAGAGAATCATGGAATGGTTTGAGATGGAGTGACCTCAAAGCCCACCCAGTGCCCTGGGCAGGGACACCTCCCACTGTCCCAGGGGGCTCCAGCCTGGCCTTGGGCACTCCCAGAGATGGGGCAGCCACAGCTCCTCTGGGCAACCTGTGCCAGGAACTGCCCACCCTGCTCATTCCCTGTGAGCCACAGCAAAGCTTTAACTCAGGCACATTTGGTTGTTCAGAAGCTCATGGTCTCTTCAGGCTGAATTATTCCCCATCACTTACAGTTCTGACCACATGGATCAACTGGAAGGGAGAAAACCCACACATGTGGCAAACCCAGGCCATGCAGACATGGCTTAGTGTCTGGAGATCCCTTATCTTGGTTGCACAACCTCAACCCAACACCTCTCGCTCGAGGTTTTATCAGATTGTGCCTCTCCACTCTAGCCCAGGCACGCTCCAAAATCAGCCCTCACACCCAGGCAGGGCAGCAGTGGCCAGAACTGTCCATCACAGACCAGCATGACCAGGGTGGATGTGTCCAAGATCAGCCCTCACACCCAGGCAGGGCAGCAGTGGCCAGAACTGTCCATCACAGACCAGCATGACCAGGGTGGATGTGTCTGGGACACACCAGGGCACATCCTGCCACTCACAACGTTCCTCTGAAATGCAGCCCCTCCAAGACCTCTGGCAGAACCATCTGTTTAGGGGGTATTTTAAATCTGAAATTCAGAAGTGACTTTTGGTGTCTGAGCTGGACAAGCTCAAGGGCAGCCCTTGGCACTGGCAGTGCCCCAGGAGAAGCTCCAGCCTCACACACATGAGCACTGTGGGGCTCTTGCCTGGAACCAGGAGAGCTTTGCTCTTCTTTCAAGGGGTGCACTTGGAAAATCTGGTCAAGCTGAGGCTTCTCAGAGAGAGACAAAGCTCCACCACAAACCCAGTTTGATTAAACATTCCAGAAGGTGCTGTTTAAATTCACCATAATCCTTGGCCTTGTTTTAAGCAAAAGCTGCTACTCCAACCATCTCAGCTGGCAGGATTATTATTGAACAGGCTTAGGGAATGATGGAATGGAGTAAAAAGCTGGAAGAATCACAACCAAAGTGGTGTCCTTTGAGGCCTCAACTGGTATTCCTGAACAGGTAAAACAGTCATAGTTTTCCTAAGGAAAAATGTTCAAGGGTTTTTATGACCTGAAGTCCACCCATAAAGCAGCTCCTGGGTGGAAAAATGACTAGAAAAATAAATCTTCTGAGGTTGGAGCTTGGAAGAGGTTGGGAAGGAGAGTGGGAAAGATCCCCCTCTGGAGGTGCTCACACCCCCAGTGGCCCTGGCTGAATGCAGAGCCATCCCAGGGAGACCCTGCAAAAGGCAGTGGGGATGAAGGAACCAACAACTTGCATCCTGTGAGTTCTGGTGCCAGGGCAGAGGGCCCCAAGTGCTGCTGACACTGCCTGAGTCATGCCCCGTGTTCTGCAAGCCCAGTGTGTGCCCAGGGCAGTCACGAGGCAGCGCTGCCCCGAGCCCAGCTGAGCCTCTGAGTCAGCCCTGTCTGCTGAGACAGGAAACCACAGCCTGTGCCACTGGGGTGGGCAAGGACGGGCTCCAGGAGCAGGAATGAGCCCTCACCTGCAGGGGAGGCACCACCACCCACCTTCTCTGCTATGCCATTCTCTGTGGTGTAGATGGCCATCAACTCCGTGTCCTCGGTGTCCTGGTCACCGCTGGACGTCGCTCCACCGTTTATCACAACCTGAAAAACACAACAACAAACACACACAAGGCCTAAAAATGAGCATTTTCTCTGCAACCACAGCTCCTGCAACTCAGCTTTCTCCCTGGGCACCTGACACCTGCCTGGGACAGTCAGAAAACATGATGAGCACAGCAAGGCATCATTTCTGTAACAGCAGGTCTGGGGATGGAGAGAGGAGTGAAAGACACCACATGGAGCTCCTGAGACATCATACAGAGCTCCTCAGAGACATCACACAGAGCTCCTCAAGGTATCACAGAGCTCCTCAAGGTATCACAGAGCTCCTCAAAGGTATCACATTGCTCCTCAAAGACATCACACAGAGCTCCTCAAAGGTATCACAGAGCTCCTCAGAGACATCACACAGAGCTCCTCAAGGTACCACAGAGCTCCTCAAGGTACCACAGAGCTCCTCAGAAACATCACACAAGGCTTCTGAAAGCCTGGGCACTGCCAGCTGGGGTGGCAGGAACCAGCAGCAGAACAGTTGGAAGAGTTCTCAGGCTGGGCCAGGGGAGGGGCAGGTGGGATATTGGGAACATCTTTTCACTGGCACAGTGGTTTACTCTGGCACAGTGGTTTAACTCTGGCACAGTGGTTAACTCTGGCACGATGGTTTAACTCTGGCACAGGCTGCCCATGGAGATGGTGGAGTCCCCATCCCTGGGAGGGTTCAAAAACCGAGCTGACTTTGAGTCATGGCTTAGCGGACATGGTGGGATTTTAGTGGACACGGTGAGATTGGGTCAAAGGTTGGGCTTCATCCCCTTGGAGGTCTTTTCCAACCTTAATGACTCCCTGATTGCACAGCAGGGGCTGGTGCTCTAATTGCTGTGTCCTGCAGGGCCTGGGGTGATGCCCATCCTGGGCTCAGCAGGGCTTGGAACAACCACACCCCCCGTGTTTACACACCAACACCACTCGGTGGCTGAAGAGGTTTGTTACCAGGTGCCTGTGGAAACGCAGGGGCTGTACAACAGGGTGAGAACATCACCGAGGTTCACACCAGCCTGGCCGTGCAGGGCTGGGGTTCTACAACACCACCAGAACATCACTGATGGCTCACACCTTGTACAACACCACCAGAACATCACTGATGGTTCACACCAGCCTGGCCCTGCAGGGTGCAATGTGGTACTTACAGGCAGGGTGAAGAAGGTGGGATGTTTGGATTCCTCCTCGTACTTGCCCTCTGCTGCACCTCCTGCCTCCACCGACTTCGAGGTGGTGTTTTTGCCAATGCCCATCGTTTCCAGAATGTCCAGGACTTGCATTCAGCACCCCCAGGGATGCTCCTGGGATGACAGGCCAAGGACTGAGGGCAGTTCCTTATTTAAACAGCAGCAGCTCCAGGAATCCCAGAGTTCTCAGTAATCCAGCTGGGACATCAGGGTACCGTTGGCATCAGTGGCTCCTGGGATTGAAGGCAGACATGGAGAGTTTTATTCCCTAAAATCTGTGCACATCCACAGCCTGGGCTCCCTTTCATGCCTGTGACTCACCAGCTCTCATCAATCCTCCCAGGTAATTAGCAGATTATCATTTAAAGATAAGGCTGAAGGTACTTTAAATTCTTTCAGAGTGGCAATACTGTGATTATTCTCTCATTCTCCTCTTGTCTTCAATCATTACTAGATTGAAACCTTGGGTTTATTTCTACTTCACAGCCATTTCCACAGAACTTTCTGGGACCAAAGTACTGCAGGTACGGAGAGGTGTGGAACAGCCCAATATCCACTGCAAAAAGGGCTTCTTCAGGGAGCAGAAATCTGCAGTTATCTCTGTATAACTGACCCCTTTCTCTGAAAACAAGTTATTTTTAAATAAAAAGCATCCAGAAAGCTCAGACCAGATAGACAGGGAAGGATCAGTGAGTCTGTCTCAGACAGAAAGAGCTCTTTTTGAACACCCTGATCTGAAATCATCCCTTTCTGCTGAACACTTTTACCCCAAACCATCCCTTTCTGCTGAACACTTTTACCCCAAATCACCCCAGCAGTTGCAAGTCATGTGCCTGATGGTGTTGGAGCAACAGCTCCAGGACAAACCGGTGCATGTGAATTGGTTTCACTACTCTTTTGGCACAGAACAGGGAAGATCTCACGGCCCACGAGTTCTCTGTCGTTTCCCCAGCTGGGTCACTCCAGTCCAGTTCTCCCCACCGGCTCCTTCAATTAGCTCTGCCTGCCCATTATCACCCACACATCTGCCATTTCCAGCACTGAAGAACAGGAATTAACAGAATAAACATCAACTTCCTGCAGGACAGCAGAGAAAATTCTGCAGCAAACCAAGTTTTGCTGCCTGTGGTTCCTGAGCCTGGAACAGCAAACACACCTGCAAACACCTGCAGAGGGAACCAGCTCCGAGACAGGGGAAAGGCCAGGACAGAGCCTGAAAAACGGCCTTGTGAAAATCACAGAAAGGGCAATTTTCTGCAGCCAGAAACACAGTGAGGCAGCAAAGCCACCGCACACAGGGGGGACCTCCAGAGCCAGGGAACAGCGACGTGTTCAAGGGGATCCACGGGGGTGGAAATGCAGCTGATGGACACCCAAAGAGGTGGAAATGCAGCTGACGGACACCCAGAAAGGTGGAAATGCAGCTGACGGACACCCAGAAAGGTCGAAATGCAGCTGATGGACATCTAAAAACACACAAAGAAATAAGCAGGGCTTGGGTTTTCTTCTTAAGCTTCCCTTCCAAAGCTGCTGAGGGAACAGCAGCAGCTCCTGCCCATGGAATTGCAATAACTAAACCTGCCAAAGCCCCTCCTGCTGGGGAGGGTTCAGGACAAGACTAACAAACAACACCAGTATTTTAGAGCCTCTTAATAGCTGATAATTGCCCACTTGCCAGAAATTTCTGGTTACCTGGGGTGCAAGAGAGATTAATCTCTCACAGCAATGTAACTTCTCCAGGGAGAAAATACACCTACACAGGACAGGCTGTTTGGGCACCCCTGAAGGCTTAATTAAAATGAAGATGGTGTGAAAGGCAGAGCCTGCTGAAAAGGGTTCACACTTGTTGATTAACGTCAGTGTTAAGGTTACAATTATTTCTCACTCGGACTTCAGACTGGTTGGAATACTCACTGCCCTGTTATTCTGGAAAAAACAGTCATTCCCATTTTTCCAATGATCTCCTCCTCAAAAGGCAGCTCAGGCTGGAGAGGGGACAGGTCCTGCTGAAGGTCTGGGGGCACTGGGGAGGCTGGGCTGGGATTTTTGGAGGGGTTTGCTTTGCTTTTACTGAGCAGCCACCAGGGGTTTTTCTTTTCCAAGCAAACTAGAACAAAAGAATTTGCCTTTTTCTGTCAACGTCAACGTATTTTATTCTCCAAGAAAATCAGTGCTGGAGACAGGCAGGTTTAGTCTGGCAGCTTCATGGGGTGGGACTGGAAGGGGAAAGGGGAGAGGCAGCAGGACCCCTCCCTGAGCAAGGCCCAGGCCCAGAAACCCTGGGCTGAGAGCACCTGCCTGTGGATTCAGCTCCTCTGGCCCCATAAGCTGCTTAGTTGGCATTAACTGGAGCATCTGCACTGATAAAAGGGAAAAGACCCCCTAATCCTGATTTTCCTGGGCACTGCAAACAGCAGCAGAGTCTTCTCCTGGGTGGGATGACCCCTTGGGGATGGGCCCTGAGCGTTCCACCAGAGCACCCGAAGTGTGTGGAGTGTTGGGAGCTGACACACAACAGCTAAACCAGGAAACTGCAACCAGGAGCAAACCCTCAGTTCCTGCAGGGTCACAGCTGGGAAGAATTTAAGCCAGTAACAAATGCACCAGATTTACTTTGTTTGGTTTAAAAACTGAGTGTTTAGGCCAAGCAGCTCATCCAGGACAAACGATGGAGAACTCCCAGGCTGTGGCCACAGCTGGTGACAGACAGCCCGGACTCCCCCAGGGACAGGCAGGGCTGGGGGTGCCCAGGGAGCTGGAGCTGGCTCAGGAGGTGGCAGGAGGGATGCCAAGAGACCAGGGAGGCTCTGACAGAACTTCCCTCACTCACACCCTGCACCGAAGTGATGAGGAGAGTTCCAAGGCAGCCACTGCAGGAATGCTGTGGAGGCTCCAATTAGCCAAGTTTGCTTCGAGGGCACGGCTACCCCTGGCCAGCCACACAACTCACACAAAGCAAGGCAATTCCCAGTTAATTATGGGATGGCAGCTTTCTCCAGATTGCCACTGGCTGTAGTTACACCATCACCCAAAACTTCTGCGCTGATTTTGTGCCACTGAGGTATTAAAACCAACAGGCTCTTCTTTGTTGTGAGCCACTTTGCAGGCACTGATTTATCTCATCCTCCCTTTTTTGTTATTTTAAACACCAGAAGAACCTTGAAGGAGGCTCCCCCTGTCCCTCCTGTCCAGCTGTTCACACCTCCCACCCCACAGCACAGACAAAAAAACATTCAATCCGTCTGAGAAACTTGTTTTTGATAAACTTTGAGATGTTAAACAATACATTGCCAAAGGGGCTTAAAATTAATGCCCAAATTACCAGCCACCCACCCAGTACCGACTTTGCTACCCAAAGAGCTGCTGGATGTTTTCCTAAGAAGGAAAAAGGTTCTCCCCAGTTAAAAGAATTCCACAAGTGTCTCATCATCGAGGCTGCTGAAGCCCAACAAGCACCTCAGTGATGCGATCGGAGCAGAACCACCACCACAACCCGATTGTCTCCCAGCTCTGTCCCACCCTGGCCCCGGACACGCACCTGGCAGGTCCCACCCCCCCTCCAGGGACACAGGGTGGGTTTTGTACCTTCCTGGGGATTTTCACCGTCTTAAAGACGTGGAAAAAGGTGCTCAGAACCCACACGTGCATGTAAACCCCCTCGTCCTGCTTTAGTCTTACACCGAGTTTGGCTCAGGCTGGTGCAGACGGAGCCTCTTTGGTGCCGGATCACACGGGATTTGTCTCTCCCTCCTGCACCCACCGCTCCTTCCCACGAACCGAAACTGCCCCGAACCCTCCGCAGATTTCCCTCCTCCAGGAACCTGATGCCAAAGAGGTGTTTGATTTTTTGATTTTTCACATTATGTAGATTTTAGAGACACAGTAGATGTAGCACTGTAGATTGTAGTGGGTTAATATTTAGGAGTTTATAGTATAAGGCCCTTCTATCTCTACCCCTACTCCAGGACAGGCCGCTAAAATCTGCTAATTATTTAGTTTCATTCTCAAAGTACCAGATTAGAGGCTGTCGGAGAGAACATGAACACAGAGCAGAGTGACCCGGGGCCCTGGGGAGCGTCCAAAAGAGCTTTATGTGCTGAAGAAGAGGAGGAAGAGGAAGACGGAGGGTCCCGGCGACCCCAATTCAACAGGGGGTGGGAACTGGGAGGGGACAGAGGTGGAACTGGACATGTGGACTGAAGTGATTGGATAGATTATATTATAAAAGCTGTAGAATCAAAGCTTGCTTTAGCGTGATGTATTCCTGGATGAGCAGAGTTGCTCATTAAAGTAATTACCCCCTATCTTATCTCCTACAAAACTCGGCTCAGAGTCTTTCTTACAGACTTACGGCAACAAACCCTAAACAGGAGACTTCAAATTTAATACAACACTACCCAAAAAGCCATCACTCTACCCGCAGTAAAGGCAGACAAAGCACTGCTAAACCCACCCAGCCTTCGGAATATTTAAGTTCTAAAAAGCTAAATTTCAGTTTCCAGAAGAGCTGTCGGGCACTTTAAGGAGTTTCAATCCCGGGTTGGTTTCTCACTTCACTTCAAAGCAGCTCCTCAAAGCACAAACATATTCTTTCTTTGCAGGCACTAATGAATTTTTAAGTAGTTGGTATTTTGACTGCCATCCAGAACGGTGTCTTAATAACTGACCAACATTATTAGGGCAAGTCTGCACAAGGACACGCAGCAAGTTGTGCCGAGCTCAAACCCTGCGCTGATTCAAAGCACATCATTAGTTAAATCTCATTAACTTCCTGGGCCAACGAGCTCCTGGAGAAGGCGACTTAAATCCAGCTGAGTGACATGTCTGGCAAAGGATCTCACAGCTTTCAAAAACTACACGTTTGGGTAGTCAAATGATTAAAAACACCTTATTTAGGCTGTGATTCTAAGGTAAAACAGCTGAAATAGGAGTTTTTCCAGTGCTGGTCACGCTGAAAGTGTGTTTGGTCAAAGCACTGTTGGCCAAGCTGTTCCTCGCCCATCTTTCACCTCATTATTCCCATTTTATTGTTCCAAAAGGCAACAGTTTTGCCCAGTTTCTGTGTAGGGTTTGCCACCCCCCCCCCCC
>VWZD01000379.1:124456-137624 GCA_013396695.1 Sakesphorus luctuosus
TCTTGATCCAACCCTACTGTGATCACCAGCCCAGGGCACTCCGTGCCCTGGGCTGGTGATCACAGTGGGGTTAGATCAAGGGTTGGACTTGCTGATCTCAGAGTGCTTTTCCAACCCAATCCATTCTGTGATTCTGTGATAATCAGGCAAGGGTTAGGGATGCACAACCTCACTGAAAGCACAGGACAAGGCTGTGCTGGGCTCCTGCACCTCCCTGGCTCAATGCTAAGGGTGCCAGGGCCCCGGCACAGGTCGGGATTCGCCCCAACAAGGAGCAGCAGCAGCAGCCCCAGGGAGGAGCAGGAGCAGCAGCCCCAGAGAGGAGCAGCAGCAGCAGCCCCAGGGAGGAGGAGCAGCAGCAGCAGCCCCAGGGAGGAGCAGCAGTACCAAAGAACAGCAGCACGAAGGAGCAGCAGCTCCTGCCCCAACAAGGAGGAGCAGCAGCAGCCCCAGGGAGGAACAGCTGTACCAAAGAACAGCAGCACGAAGGAGCAGCAGCCCCAGGGAGGAGCAGCAGTACCAAAGAACAGCAGCACGAAGGAGCAGCAGCTCCTGCCCCAAGGCCCCGGCAGCGGCTCCACCACGTGGGCACAGCCCAGCCCAGAGCCGGCCAAGGGCTCTGGGTTATTGTAATCGCCCAGCTGCTTTTCCTATGATCAGATTCTTTCCTCTGCTCTTTCATCCCCAATTCCACGTGTTTTCACAGTCACCAAAATCAGATTTCGACGTGCAGAGCTCTTGCAGCCCTTACCACAAAGGTCACCAAAATTCAGCTTTGAGACCCCAAAACACACAAACTGCTGGAGCACAGATCCCCACACTGCCTGAGCATCACTGACCCACCACATTTCTGAGGAATATGCTGGAAATTATTTTCTATTCAAGGCATTTGTTGTGTTTACAGGGAGCCACAGGACTAATGATCTAAGACTACGAGAAAAACTTGAGGTTTTGAAGGGAAAAAGACTTGTGCTTTTTTATTCCAGCGTTCAGATTTTTTTTAATAGCTGGATAAACAGTGCCAGGCACTCCAATGCTTCTTGCCCTGAATATCACAGTTCAAAGTATGACTGAGTTCAATGCAATTAACATTACTTAAGCATCCAATTAAAGAAGACTTGTCTATTTACCTTGCAATTAAAACTAATCGCTCCCAAATTCATCACCAGTGAGTGGAGAATTTCATCATTCAAACGATTTATTTCTGATTACTTAGCACTTACACTCAGTAATTGAAGTCAAATAAACCACCTCCTAATCTGGGTAATCTCCAGTTCAGTCCCAGCTTCCAGGAGTGACATTGGGACAGATCTAAGCGTGGGTTGTTGGGGTGAAATTCCTCGAACTGGGTCATGGGCACAACTCGAGGTGAATGTTAATTCAAGACAGAACTGCACTGGAATATTTTACAGAGCAACTTCAAATCCCAAAATGCTGGGCCAGGCAGGTGGGAATGAACAGCTGAGAGCTCTGAGTATGCACTGTTGGCAGGGAAATCACAGCAGACAACTGATCTCCCCCTGTTTCTGTGTCGTGGTGATCACACACAGCCACTCCTCATTCTTATCATCTGTTTAATATCAGAGATGCAAACTGGAGGGAGCATTTCCCCTGCTTGGAAATGTTACTCCTAGCAGGAGTTCACTTGGATTATTAGAAGAAAATCCAATTTCTTTTCCTTGTTCTCAGCCCCCCAGTGTTCAGTCTGGGGATGAACCAACGTTTCCAAGTGCCCAGCTAGATTCTGTTTGCTGTCCGACACACCTTGGTGAAGCACTGACAATGCTCAGAGCTGCAGTATTTATTCTCAGGATATTTTCCCGAGTTTTGCAGAGCTCAGGCAGGACAAAATCCTGCTTTGAAGTCCCCTATTCCCCCTGCACTGACAACACCATGCACAGGTCGCACACAGTGGTCACCTCCCACCAGCAGAACTGGTGATGATGTGACCCAGTGGCTGGAAACCCCTGGAGACCAAACTCCTGGAAACCCCTGCAAAACAAATCCCTGGAAACCCCTGCAGACCAAACCCCTGCAAACAGCTGGAAACCAAAGCCCTGGAAACCCTGGAAACCAAACCCCTGCAAACTAAACCCCTGGAAACCAAACCCTGCTCTGAACCTTCCCACTGCCAGGGAAGAACAAGCCAAACAGTGAGGAAAGAGGCAGGAGTGAAGCAGTCCCTGAACACTCACTCTCAGAAGAGCTGCCCTGCCCCAGGATTTCCCTGCCCCAGGATTTCCCTGCTCCAGCACTGCCCTGCCCCAGGACTGCCCTGCCCCAGGACTGCCCTGCCCCAGGACTGCCCTGCCCCAGGATTGCCCTGCTCCAGGATTTCCCTGCCCCAGGACTTCCCTGCTCCAGGATTTCCCTGCCCCAGGACTGCCCTGCCCCAGGACTGCCCTGCCCCAGGACTGCCCTGCCCCAGCCTGGCAGATGCCTCCCAAACACTGCCAGGAAGTGGCACATCTCCCTTGGAAGAACATCCCGTTTCATCCGGAGGGTGAGGTGGGGGAGGCCTCACTCCTGACGGCTCCTGATGGCATTTTTGTAGCCATCTCCTAATTTGAGTGTTCTTCCTCCCCAAACCACAGCAAACCTGTAATCTTTTACATCAGCCTCGACTGAATCAGCACCCCCCTGAACATCCTCCAGAACAGACTTAACATAACAGCAAACAGAAAATAGCACCACACACGAGCAGAATAAATAGATCCACCCCCACCCACAACTGGGAGCAGCAGAAAGACTGAGTTATTAAGTTTGATCTTAGAGCAACGTTTATAAATGCATTGAATTATAAATTCCTTGAAAAAGCACTTCCCAGAAGATCTGCTTTAACATGAGAACATCTACTGCTCTTCCCTAATGCTGAATAATCAAATATACAGCAGAAATTACTGTAATTGCTTTGAAAGCTTCCCAGTTAATTGAAGGAGTGATGCCCAGTGCAGGGTCCTACTGACACATCCCCCTGTGCTGCACCCACCAAATGCACAGCCCTGTGTCCCAGGGATAATCCATGTCAGGTGAATTCTGCTTTTCCAGCTGGAGAATGCCATGCCCTGTGCACAATTTCTGCTCTTAAATCCCTACTTACTTCAGTCCCAGCTCCCACAGCCTGGTTTCCCACAGCCACGGGGAAAATTAATTAATTATTGCCACTAATGACTTTGAGGCCACCCCTCCTCCCTGCCCAGCCCTGGGTTTGATTCCCACACATCCAGCCAACCCCTGGTTTATTGATTTCCCAGCCAGCCTGGAGTGTTTGTGGAGCTGGGCTGGTGCTCAGCCCCACTCGCTGGGTGATCCCTCCTCAGCTCCTGCTCCAGGCAGGCTCAGCTGGGTCATCCCAGCACTGAGTCCTCCTAAATCTGCATGTGCACATCATGTCACACCCCTGGATCCTCCCCCGGATCTCTGCCTTGGATCCACCCCCTGGATCTCTGCCTTGGCTCCCTCCCCTGGATTCATCCCCTGGATCCATCCTCTGGATCCATCCCCTGGNGGATAACAGTGCAGCAGGAGCACCCAGGACCTGCCACCGCACCTGGATGTCACCCAATGTCACCCTGCAGGGATGGAGTTCCTGCAGTGGCTTTGAAGATTTCCCTGCCTGTGTAAGAGGGTAATTAAGAATGCATTAAATATATATTAATGCATTAAATATCCCTCCCAGCAACAGAACTGCTGAAGAAGGTTGAGTGGATTCTCCAGCTGAGTGACAGAAATGGAACAGTCCTCTCAACACCCAACCGATTGCTCAGGAAAAGCACAAAAAATTACAATATTTTAACAGAGTTCCCAGTACTTACAATAATATTTATGCAAACTACCGTTTACTGAAGGAAAACTTTCTGTTTTCAGCACAACTTTTACAAAGAAATCCAAAAGAAGCAAAATGTAGTGGAATACTAATTAATTTTGCCAGTAAACCAATCCTTTTTTAGCCAATTCCTGTGGGTTTGAGGCTGTTCCTCGCCGGTTGCTTCATCTCCAGGGCTCTCTGGCAGATGTGTGTTCAGCACTGCTTTTAAAAAATAATTTCAATTATCCTCACTTAATTGGCATTGCCTAAATGCAAGAACTCTTTGCTGCTGCTGTTTGGAGGAATATGATTTCAGCACCTTGGAATAATTAGAATAATTAGGAGGAGAAAAGCCCAGTGCAGAAGGAGTGAGGCCAAAACTGGGGTTACACTGATCATAAAATCCTCACCAAGCCCCAGCAGCCGAGCAGGAGAGCTCAGATAATAACACTGAGCTCTAATAATTCTGAGAAATTTCATAGAAGGGCTTAATTGGCAGCTTTGCTCGATTGGCTTGTGCCTGATTAGGCATGTCCATGAAAAGCAGTGGATTGTTTGATCCCTCCCCAGGCAGAGCAGCTCATTAGCTGGGGGTGTTAATTGACAGCACCAGCTCTGCCCCAGGGGGGGCTTTTTCCAGCTGCTTTTGGGAGAAGGATCAGCCTCCAGAACTGCTCAGCCTCCCATCCTGTGGCTTTTCTGGGATTTGGGAAGGAAAACATCCTGACTCATCCCCACAACAACCCCCCAACCAACACCTGAGTATTAAAAATACCCAAATCCATTCCCTCACCCACCCGTTTTGGTTTCTGAGCTGTAAAAGGTTCTATCAGGAAGCTGAACTACATTAACAAGTGTCCAACAGGCTGAATAAACCAGAGCAGAGCCCTGAAAATTATACTGGTAATAATGACCCTGCTCAGCAGAACCTGCCCAAATTCCACACAAAATTAAATGGTACTAATGGCAAATACATCCAATATCAGCAAATTATTGTTCCCATTAAGGAAAGAACACAGAACTGCATGAAAATACTGCAATTATGTCTTGCAGTCTGAGCCTACAGGACCCAGACCTGCATCTCCAACTTTTTCTTGTCCCAATTTTTCTTTAGGTTTGTTCTTTATACAACAGGAAACAATAATCTTTCAGCCCTTCCCACAGCCCAGCCCTGGGGCAGTTCCATCTCATCCAGCACAGAGATAAACTCTGCAAGCAGCACTTTAGCCCCCTCCAAGCTCCTAAAGGAGAAGTGCAAGTCGTGCCATGAGTCAGGTGTGTGTGTGATGAGCTGCCCCCGATCTCCCCTGCCCCAACANACCCAACCGATTGCTCAGGAAAAGCACAAAAAATTACAATATTTTAACAGAGTTCCCAGTACTTACAATAATATTTATGCAAACTACCGTTTACTGAAGGAAAACTTTCTGTTTTCAGCACAACTTTTACAAAGAAATCCAAAAGAAGCAAAATGTAGTGGAATACTAATTAATTTTGCCAGTAAACCAATCCTTTTTTAGCCAATTCCTGTGGGTTTGAGGCTGTGCCTCGCCAGTTGCTTCATCTCCAGGGCTCTCTGGCAGATGTGTGTTCAGCACTGCTTTTAAAAAATAATTTCAATTATCCTCACTTAATTGGCATTGCCTAAATGCAAGAACTCTTTGCTGCTGCTGTTTGGAGGAATATGATTTCAGCACCTTGGAATAATTAGAATAATTAGGAGGAGAAAAGCCCAGTGCAGAAGGAGTGAGGCCAAAACTGGGGTTACACTGATCATAAAATCCTCACCAAGCCCCAGCAGCCGAGCAGGAGAGCTCAGATAATAACACTGAGCTCTAATAATTCTGAGAAATTTCATAGAAGGGCTTAATTGGCAGCTTTGCTCGATTGGCTTGTGCCTGATTAGGCATGTCCATGAAAAGCAGTGGATTGTTTGATCCCTCCCCAGGCAGAGCAGCTCATTAGCTGGGGGTGTTAATTGACAGCACCAGCTCTGCCCCAGGGGGGGCTTTTTCCAGCTGCTTTTGGGAGAAGGATCAGCCTCCAGAACTGCTCAGCCTCCCATCCTGTGGCTTTTCTGGGATTTGGGAAGGAAAACATCCTGACTCATCCCCACAACAACCCCCCAACCAACACCTGAGTATTAAAAATACCCAAATCCATTCCCTCACCCACCCGTTTTGGTTTCTGAGCTGTAAAAGGTTCTATCAGGAAGCTGAACTACATTAACAAGTGTCCAACGGGCTGAATAAACCAGAGCAGAGCCCTGAAAATTATACTGGTAATAATGACCCTGCTCAGCAGAACCTGCCCAAATTCCACACAAAATTAAATGGTACTAATGGCAAATACATCCAATATCAGCAAATTATTGTTCCCATTAAGGAAAGAACACAGAACTGCATGAAAATACTGCAATTATGTCTTGCAGTCTGAGCCTACAGGACCCAGACCTGCATCTCCAACTTTTTCTTGTCCCAATTTTTCTTTAGGTTTGTTCTTTATACAACAGGAAACAATAATCTCTCAGCTTTTATCAAAATCCCCTCTCTGTTAAAATATAACCCAGCAAATGCTTCTTGCATCAGGGACATGCAGTGAACTTTCAGAAACAGTTCATTGTGTCTAAAAAAATAAAAAGGGGGTGGGAAAAGCTGCTATAACCTGTTTGGAGGTGGAATGTTATAGTTTAAGCTGGCAAAATGCTAACTGCTTGGTACTCAGTTAAAAGGTCTACTCTTAGACAAGGAGAGTGAGGGAAAAAAACAGAAATGAGGCTTTGGACATGGTGAAGTTTTTCTATTTATATAGAGAAGTGGAAAGCTTAACACTAAATAAGAGAGTCTGAAACAACAAGGATGTGTTTCCTTTGCTCTGACACCACGAGGGTCTGAATACAGGGGGGATACATCCCAACAAAGGGCAAGCCATAAACTGAGCAAAATTAGAATTTAAGATGTTTTTTCCTGTCCCAGGGATTTAAAGTCTCCGTGGAAAGTCAGCCCTTCCCACAGCCCAGCCCTGGGGCAGTTCCATCTCATCCAGCACAGAGATAAACTCTGCAAGCAGCACTTTAGCCCCCTCCAAGCTCCTAAAGGAGAAGTGCAAGTCGTGCCATGAGTCAGGTGTGTGTGTGATGAGCTGCCCCCGATCTCCCCTGCCCCAACAACTCCCCCTGCTCGTGTTCCTCTGAAGGGCCCACGGACCTGCAGCTTCAGTGCCACACCAGCCAGGTGGGGGAGAAAGAGCAGTACAAATAGAAACCCTTCAGAGGAACTTGTGGGCCAGAAAGGAGAGTGCTCAGCAAAGCTGTGCTTGGCAGAGACTCTGGTGGTCCAAGACTTCCAGCACTTCCTTCCCTTTGCTCACACCAGGGCTTGGAAAGAGCAGGAAAAGTGGGATAAATTCACTGAAGGCACATTAACCAGCTCAGCACATAAACACAGCCGAGAGCATTAAAGGCCCTTCCCTATTAAAGCTGCACTTTATTCTCCTAACTTTTACAACCCCACGGGTGTGTAACAACCAGCAAACCACTAAAAGGGGCATTATTGCCCTGGGCTGCCGTTTCAGGCCATGCAAACCAGGAGGAAATCCAATTAAAATGTGTCACTCCATTTGCAGCCCCGAGGCCTCCGAGCCCCACAGCCCAGGGGAATGCCCAGCAATGCCAAAGAACAAACCCCCCAAAGGGGCTTTTCACTTCACTCTCCTGCTGCCAGGCACTCCCCAAATGCTCCAGCCAATGGCCCTGCAATGGTTTGATTTAAAAATAAATTCAGGCAATGAATTACAAACTGGGGGACACGAAGCCACCACTGGGAATCAGCTCTGTGACATTTCCAAACAATCAAAACCAAATCCCCCCTTCACCATTCAACTCCTTTCAGCCCATCCTTGAAGGAGTTTCAGTCTAAAGGGAGTGTAAAGGGGGTGACAAATCCAACCAGTGCCGTTTATCAGGAGGGAGATAAGAGGGAAATGCTGGATAAATCCACCCCCAAAGCAGCTCAGCTGCTGCTCCCAGGGCTCCCACACTCCCTGCCAGGTACCCTGTGGGCACTCCCAGCTCCTCCTCCACAACTACAACTGGACTCCTCTGCTCCTAAAAATACAACCACCGGACAAAGCTTGTTTTCTCAGGCCTTTTGCTGACGCAAGTGCAAGATCAAAACATGCCTCGTTCCGAGGAGAGAGATGGATCAGCCTCCAAAACACGCCAGTCAATGTCCAGCCATGCCCCCGCTCCCTGTGACTCTCTCACCGATTTTATCACAGCAAGGCAGGTTTGGGGCAGCAATAAAACATCCTGGCTGGCTGAATGTGGTGGGAAGGAATTCTGGAAATTGCCTTTCACCAAAACAGGACTGTATTTATTCTCTCCTGAAGCTGCTTTTCAAAAGTAGTAATAAAATTGAAAAAGAAGAGCAGACACTTGGATGGGTGAGTGCATTTTCCCCCAGCCCTCCCTGAACCAGCACTTGCATCTTCTGGCCTGAGAACTGAGACACAGGGAGATTTAGATCATTGACTTTCTAATTACTAACTCATTACATACTAGTTTTACAATTACCTCAAGCCCAGTCACTGTGCAGCAAACAGAGCTGTGGGATAGGAACACAATTTCCATCCTCTCCCACAACACAGGATGGAGAAACCAAACTGTGCTCTGGGACTGCCTGGGCACAGCCTGGCTGGGACTGGGGGCCAGTTTATCCTTCCCAAACCCATCCCAGGATCTCCCATCCCAGGGACTGCCTAGGCACAGCCTGGCTGGGACTCAATTCATCCTTCTCAAACCCATCCCAGGATCTCCCTGGGCACAGCCTGGCTGGGATTCAGTTCATCCTTCCCAAACCCATCCCAGGGGGCCAGTTTATCCTTCCCAAACCCATCCCAGGATCTCCCTGGGCACAGCCTTGGCCTGGGGGCCAATTCATCCTTCCTAAACCCACCCCAGGATCTCCTTGGGCACAGCCTTGGCCTGGGGGCCAGTTCATCCTTCCCAAACCCATCCCAGGATCTCCCTGGGCACAGCCTTGGCCTGGGGGCCAATTCCTCCTCCCCAGACCCACCCCAGGATCTCCTTGGGCACAGCCTGCCTGGGAGTGGGACCCAGTTCATCCCTCCCAAACCCACTCCAAGCTCCCCCAGCCCAGCCCAGCCCTGCCCTGGGGCCACGGCACAGCCAGGAACAGTCACAGCTCTCTGCGGACCAGGCAGAGGATGAGTCAGTATTTACGAGGCTGATGACAACACTCAGGACCAAAAAATAATCTGCTCAGCCGGGTCAGGAAAGCTCAGGAGCCAGGGGGGCACACGAGATTGTCCGTGCCACACACACTGCTCTGCTGGTTGGCAACAGAAAGGGTCAAGATCAATGTCGAGTGGGAGGAATAAAAGTAGAGCAGGAGGTTTCTGAACTACCAGACCAGTTCTCCCCCTCCTTCCTTCCTTCCCCCACCAAGTGCCAGCGATGTCTCAACACCCCAATTCCCTCTCCAAGGAAGTAGCTCTGCTCCTTTCAGGGCCAAATTACCATGGCAAGAAATCCCCATTTAGATCCATCTCCAACAGAACATTCAGACAGCAAACATTTCCTTCCCATAACCTGAAAACAGCCAAACATCATCACATTTCTTTCCTGCCATCAAAGAAACCCTGTCCTAAGACAGCTCATAACAACTGAAAACATTTGGCACTGACAGAAACACTCAGTGCTGGCAGTGTCTGAGCACACCTCACCCCTGGGAACAGGCAAGGGCTTCCATCTGAAAGGGTTGGTTTTCTTCCTGCCTTCCCAATGCCATGGGGCACATCTCTCTGCTCATCCCGACTGTCAATATCCTTTTCCTGCAGTTTTTAGGTCAAATAACCCCCACTGTAACTGCTGCCAGGCAGTGTTGTGACCACTAAGGCTTCATAAATGACAAACTTCATACAGATACATTTTCCCAGCAACATAAAAACCATCACCTTCAATGGGAGAACGAGGGCTCTGTGCAGCCATCTGCGTTTTTCTCCTGTCAGGATAAACACTAAAGGAGAGTTTGGAAGTAAAATAAATCTATGGAAGAAACGGCCCCACAGAAACCTTTGGAGTTGGAGATTTCTTATGCAGTTCATACAAAATCACTGACAGGAACAGCTACAACAAGATCTCAGGAAGAAACTCTTCCCTGTGAGGGATGGGATTCCCAGAGAAGCTGTGGCTGCCCCATCCCTGGGAGTGCCCAAGGCCAGGCTGGAGCCCCCTGGGACAGTGGGAGGTGTCCCTGCCCAGGGCAGGGGTGGCACTGGGTGGGCTTTGAGGTCCCTCCATCCCAAACCATTCCATGATTCCATGATCTGCCAGAAATCACCTTGGGCAGGACACCAGTTTGTCACCAGGAGCAGCTCCCAAGGGTGTTCCAGGCGCCTTCCCCGGCACTCCAGGAGGGAAGAGGTTAAAGCTGCAGGTCAGACCTGGCCCTTAAGGCAGCTTAACAGCCCCTTCCGCAGGAATCCACACTGAGAATGGGTGAAGTTTCACCCATTTAGTCCCCAATGGTCTCCAATCAACCTGCAGGGCACAACAAAGCCCTGGCACAGCCCCGCAGGACAGTCCATCACATCGGGGAACTTGGCACATTTGGCCGTGCCAGGAATAAAATAAAAACTCAAAGATATTGACAGAATCAAAGACAGAAAACTCGACTTAGTTTAATTTAAACAACTGCATACAAATGCAGCACCTTGTACAGAGCCTTCTAAACAAACAGTGGGGGAAAATCCACCGCTAAAGTTTTCTATTAGGAAAAAACCACTGTATTCCTCAAACACTGCCATTACCTCCAGCTCCCCCTGAAGAAAAAATTCTCCAACAAACAATACCAACAAGTACAGCACTTCCCTTTCTCCAACGGAATTCAGCTCCCTGTCAGACTGAAGTACCCAAGATAGAAATGCTCATTTTAGCGAGCTTTAGAAACCCTCCCCCTGCATCCCACCCAGTGGGGATTGAGGGAGGGACACTCAGGCCCACCTGGGCTCAGGGCAGGTAAAAATCCCTCAACGAGATTTGCCTTCCATACAAACCCAAGGGGTCTGTGGGCTAATCCCTGAGCGAGCAGCCACCCAGGGGGCCCGGCAGGGCTGGGAGGGAGGGAGGGGAGAGAGAGAGGGAGGGAGGGATGGGNATGGAAACACCCATCAACCTGCAGCCCAAATTACCCTGTTTGAAAAGCTGCTTTTCCTTCCAGTCTCTTTCCACGCTGAAATGCAGAACGAGCGACAGGCCCATGCTCAGAGAACCCGATTCCCACCCCGCTGCTTCCATGAGAGCCTCAGGGAACAGTTCAGCAAAGCTGAGCCTGGCTCGGGGCAGGGTTCACAGCCCAGGCACAGACTGGGCCGGATTTCAAACCATATGAAATGAATGCGGCCTGTTAAGGCCCAGCAGGAGCACAACCAGCCCCTGGGAATTCCAGTGTTAACTCCTCTTATCCCCAGGGCTCTGACAAGCCATTTTCAAGTCCTCTTTGCATCTTTACTGACGCCAAAGGCTTCTTTAAATCCAAGATAAAAATCTCGGGGCTTGTTTAACCTCCTTGCATGCCCAAGGTTGAATTTATTCCAGTGCATCTGCATGTCAATCCTGCTCTAATGCCAAGCTATCAGGATCGTGACTGGCAGGCAGGAGTAAGGTTGTGAGAGCTGCTAATCCAATTGTTCTACATATCTCCAGGATTATTTTCCAGTTTGCCAACCTGAGCTACTTGTTGCAATAATCCTTTATCTACAGTGGAATCACCTGGCAGATCGAGGTGTGTAGCCAAGCCTGGCTCTGGCTCTGGGCAGTTCCTCACTCAGCATTTGTCCTGCCCCTCCACTTCATTTTACAGCTTGCACCAAACTCCACCTGCCAGGAAAAGCACCACCCAAACCAGCTTATCTTTTAAGCTTAAACTGGGCAATTTAAGGCTTGCTCTGCCCTGGCAGCGCTGCGTGCAGTGAGAACACACAGACACATCCAGCTCCCTGTGAAAACAGAGCATTTGGTGGTTTTATTGCAAAACAAAGCTCCTCAGCAACAGGAAGCCTCGTGTTTACCTGGCACTGAACCGCACCGAGTCTGCTGCAGGGGGGAAATGCTAAAATGGAAAAAATTACCAGGCGAGATCTTTACCTTGTCTCAAATACACGTGGGGATTTCCCCGCCCTGCCAGAACCTTCCACGGGCTCTGCTGCTCCCTGGCTGTGCCCACCTGGCCCCGAAATCCCACCGAGGCTCCCCAAGGAAGGGACGGGGAGCAAACTGGAGAGCCTGTGCCTCTTTCCCACCTTTTAGGGGCAAAGCCAAAGCCACTGGGAATGCACGATAATGGTTTAGTCGTTATTCTGTCGAGGGAACCTCATCGAAGGGTTTGGGCGTTTTTCTTCACCGCGAACATCACTTATTTCTACCCAAAATGTACCTTAAAACAAAAGAAAACCATACGCGACACAGAACGTGGCTCACAAATCACAAGCAGAAAACTGAAACATTTACTGCCTCGATGTGCGTTGAGAAAGAAAAACTAAAGGAAATACATAATAATAAAGAGGAAAAAAAGCCATTTAAAGCGTATCACGAGAAGGGGATCAGCGAAGAGCGAGGCCTCCCCTTCAGGACCAGCGGAGAATTAACCTGCATTTCTCCATCCCATCCGCACGCTCACGGCTCTGCCACCCATTTTGTTTCAGATTAGAGGTGGGGGGGATATAATAATTAAATAAAACCGCTGAGGACGATGCTGGGGAGCGGCGGAACAGCCGGGCCCGGCGCGGGCAGGGGGAGGTGGCACCGCCGCAGGTGCCGCTCGGGCACCCCCAGGGCAGGGCCGGGGCACACCGGGGGGCGAGGGGAACACAGGCATACATAAATGCATACATAAATGCATAAATAAATGCATAAATAAAGACATGAATAGGTATGTGAATAGAAACGAGGGCAGCGCCGCCAAGGTGAACAGCGGGCGGGGAACATGGTGGGGACGGTGAGAGGCTGTGAGAGAGGGATGGAGAGAGGGAGGGATGGAGGGGATGGAGGGATGGAGAGGACGGAGAGAGGGAGGGATGGAGGGGATGGAGGGATGGAGAGGACGGAGAGAGGGCATGGAGGGGATGGAGAGAGGGAGGGATGGNCATGGAGGGAATGGAGAGAGGGCATGGAGGGCGCTGACAGCGGGCACGGCGCCCAGTGAGGAGGAGGAAGAGGAGGAAGGGCAGGATAGCGCGAAGGGGCAGGAGGAGGAGGAAGGGCAGGACAGCGAGGAGCAGGGAAGGGCAGTGAGCACAGCGCGGAGGAGCAGCGGCAGCAGCAGCAGCAGGAGGAGGAGG
>VWZD01000382.1:728-23308 GCA_013396695.1 Sakesphorus luctuosus
GGATACTGAGCTCTGTGTGTGTGTGATTTTCCTTGGTTTAGCATTTAATGCAGTTGTTAAGTACCAGATTAATGTCTGTACAAACACACTCAGCCAGGTTAAAACTTACTCTGAGTTTCCCAATAAAGCACATCAAACCACTCCTTTTAACATTGCTGTTATAACCTAAGAAACAAGTATTACTTTCTTCCCAATAGAGAAGTCAAAGATTAACATAGTGTCAAGTGGAATCTTTGTGGTAAGGAGGAGTAGAAGTTTGAAGGGTACCTTAAATTACCCCAGCATCAGTTACCTTTCAGTAGTTCAGATTCACCAGTTCACTCTCAAAAGACTGAATCTACTCAAATAGCATGCAATGTCATGTCTGTAAATAGCATAACATGCAATGGATTGGGCAGTTAGAAAGAAAATGCTGATTTGCTAGCAGAGTTAGTGAATATCCATTGCCAAAAAACCCTCAAACAAACAAAAAAACCCAAAAACCAAACACCCCCCACCCCCCCAAAAAATACAGTGCCTGGCTTAAAGATTTGGGTTTCATTGTGGGATCAAAAAAAGGAAATCAGACTTTTTAATTCCTGAGACTTGGTTCTTCTAATCTGCTTGCAGAACCTTTTTGTAGCTAGCAGTGACAGACAGCAGAGGAATAATTTTCTAATTTTTATTTGTTTTAGCTGATATGTAAACAGTGCTTTCACCTAAGGACTGAGATTCCCGAGATTTATTCTCCTTGGAACCATGAAGCTAAAGAAATACAGACAAAGTCATGAACAAGGACAACTTTCTTTTTTTACGTTGTCATGAGGAGAATAAAGCTTTTATCATCTTTAATAACAAATGACTGTAACACTTATGTACGAAGCTGCAAGATCAACGTAATAGAGCATTCTCCAAAGGATGCAGTGGGGAGTAAAGGCATTATTCTAGTATAGTGAAATAGAAATTCTTACCAAAATGGTGGTCATCCATTTTAAACTGAATGATATTCAAGGAAAAAGACCATAGCTGGGCTTTTTTGATGCATTATAATCACAGTCATCTGAAAGCTCTGAGTAACGAAGCAGATGTGAGGTTACCCATCTATGCTTCCCAGCAGTAAGGAATTCACTACAACAATTTATGGACTTTGGTTCCCATGGAAGGAAATATGTGTATGCCTATTCTGAAGCAACTGAAAGTAAAAGCTGAAAAATAAAGTAACTGTTCCCAGGGCTTTTCACATTTGACTTGATTTCTGCATTAATCATCTCTATCACAAACAGTCCTTGGCTGCAGTCCATGAAGACAAAGGAATGATTTCACAAAGCAAAGGAAGACATTTTTCATTTACTTGTGGACACTCTCAGTCTGAAAGGTAATCTTTCAATAACAGAGAAGTTTAACGTGAAAGCAATGCTATTGACAAGTAAGGTTAAACGGACTGAAGGAATGTTGAGTTTCACTTCCCATCCTAGATAAAGACACTTCTTTTGTGCCCAATATATTTGCAGCTTTGAATCCTGGGAAAGTTAAGGCTAATCTTTGCTTTTTTTAATTTTCCCTTCCCTTTCCTCACAGTTGCCAATATGCAAACCAATCCTGGTGCTTATCATGTCACTTAAAAGGTTTCACACAAAACTTAAAAGGTTTTCCAAAAAAATAAAAAAAAGGAAAATTTCTCAAGTAAAAGGTCTGAAAAATATTCATCTGTATTGATGTGAAATGTAATTCACAGTCTTCTCACCCACAGCTGTCTGCTGAGATGCTCAAAGCCAGACAGTAAATCCATGTAAACTCATATCTGAATTCAAAGACAGCTGGTACAAAGCTGAAATTTCTTTCAATGAAGAATTCTGTAGGAATGATTATTTGGACAGAATGCATAGGGGTGATTTTTCTATTTCCAGTGAGAACATTTTGCTCTGTGATGCTGAAGCAATGTTTGGGCTATTGATTTAGCTGTGTTTCCCATAACATTCTTGGGTGAAAGGTGGCCTAGGAGGACATTCAGCAATGGTCAGCTGCAGGGCTTGCAACACAGCTCCCAGATCTGCCCATCCACTGGGACTCCTGTGGCATAAGGAGCTCTCCTGTTACAGACTGGGAAATGCTGGGAGCCCAGGTGATGAGCTGACAAGAATTTAGACAAAGTTTCTAATACAACTCATTTTTCATCAAATATTTGCCTTACTGGCCTAATATCACAAAGTATTTTGATTACTATTTTTTTAGAATAAATCTCTTTCATTGTAAGTTTTCAATTACTTCAGGAAGTGGCAGTATCACCATGCTTCTGCTTTTATCTTTTCTGCCCTGAAAATGTTAGCATGTCTGTACCTAATGGAAGGACTGTGATTAAGACTGTTTTTCATGTGCCTGAAATGAGGTATTTTCCTCTGGAAGATGAGAGTAGAGAGCTGATGAGTGAAAGTTTCTGGATGTTTTGGTTTTTGTTTGGGCATTTTTGTGAGTGTGTGTTGTTTTTTGGTGGTTGGTTGGTTTTCTGGTGTTCTTTTTAGGGGCAAGTATGTGAGAAGAGCGACAAAAGCAGAATAATTTTGGGACTCCTGGAGGTCACGTCTTCACAGTCAGGCAAAGTTGTTCAAGGCTTGTTCAGGAAAGTTTTAAAAATCTCCAAGGGTGCAGATTCAACAGCCTTTCTTAGGCAACCTGCTGCTTTTCCCTTGCTGCAGCTTATGTCTCTTGCCTCTTGTAGACTGTGTGTCTCTGGTGCCATCTTCTCTGTAACCACGTGACACGCAGTTGAGGGCAACAACAAGATTCCTAACTGCAACCTTCTGCTCTTCAGACTGAAAACCCCCACGGTGTCAGTTGCTTTACGAGCACCATGTTCTCCAGCCCCCGCAACCTCTTGGTGGCCTTCCAGTGGCCTTGCTCCAGGTTCTCAATGTCTTTCTGTATTTCCTATACTACAAAGCCCAAGGCTGGAGGAATTACTTCAAATGCGGTCTCACAAGTGCTGAATATAGGACAGCAAATGTTTCTCTTGACCTGCTAGCAAGACTCTGCTCTTGCCAATGTAGCCCAGTAAGTGATCTGTCCTTCCTCCGTGCAGAGGTATGTTTCTGGGTCTTGTTCCCCACAAACCCTAGTTCCTTGTCTTCTTTCCCACCAATGCCAAGTCTCTGCTGTTACTTGCTCTTATTTCAACCCACATGCAGGATTTTGCATGTTTCCTTGACCTGGGAAATAGTGCCAGCAGAAGTTCATTCTTTTCCATCATGCTTTAACCCTCAGTCTATAGTCATTGATACATTACTTGAGTAATACAACCCAAATACTATTGTAGCCTTTAGGTACTTATAGCTATACCTTTTTTCAGCCACAACATATGACAGGGAAAAACAAGAAAATGAGACTCTAGAAACAGTAATTTAGCTTTCTGAAGGGAATGTTGTCCATTCAGGATGAAAACTGTATCCCTTAGGATAATATGTTTTTTTAAAGTGGAGTTTCCATTTTAGCGCCCAAAAGCTATAAATACTGAACACACATCCACCTTCATTGCAAATGTCACTTTGCTTGTATTTGGACAGCTATATAATTATTTATGCCTGAACGAGATATAAAATACCTTATTTGCGTAAGTAAACGCCACTAAAATTCCTGCCACATATTCAGGCATTGGATCTTAGTGAAGGCTTCCAAGTCATGGTCAGCAGCTTCTGGGCTTAGATCCCTTTGCGGACTCAGCATTCAAAGAAACAGGATGAAGAGAGAGTCTTTGCCAGATAAGGGAAGGAAAAGCATTTTGTTATTAGGATGCACAGATGGGTAATTGTGGGACCCTGTTTGTATAAAGCCACAGTCTGAATAAGTCTGGGTGAGGTTTGGCAGGTGAATCCAACAAACCAGCCTTTGAGAATGTCCCTAAAAACCTAATTGATGAGACAACCAGCTGAAGGAAAAACAAAAATGGTTGTGATGGGTTTCCTGCCACCTCTCCAGTGCCCCGTAAGGGGCTAAAAGGCTGCAGCACATAAATCCTTTCACAAATCATTTGCTCTTATTATTCTTGGTTAGAATTTACCTTTTCTTGCATTTAAGACTGTAAGTGAGATGAAGTCTTAGCAGAACTGAAATCAATAGGCATTTTCACGGTGCATTTTCGCTCCAAAGATGGAATCAACACTTCGACACAAGCAATTTAGAACCGATCTGTTTTTTCCAAGATAGCCATCTGGTCTCTTTTATTCTCAGTGGTAAGGACAGAGGTACCTAATGTGCAGGGTATTCCAGCAGGTTAGATACCTATCTTGGACACCTACCGCTTGTTTCAGTTTTCGATTTTGGAGACAAGTTCTGTAGCAACATACAGACTTCTAAAAGTGCTTGAAGAATACATAACATAATTTTGTGGACTTTAATTTCAAGATACATATGCAAGAGTAAGATGCTACTTTTTTGTATAGGGTTACTTTTTTAACAGATATGAAATGAGATTTTTTAATCCACAATGAAATCATAGCTGTTTGACAGGGGAAAAGTGAAGGTCAATATCAAATCTGTTAACTGTTTCATCTCATTGCTCTGTTTCAGTCTACCACAAAAATGAGTAGAAGAGCTATTAGTATAGGAGATGGTGGTCTGCATATTGGAACTTCCCTTAGATCCAATCTTGTTCTGAATCTTATGAGGTTATTTTACTGCCCAGAATTAATATTGCACATACAAAACTGTTAACAATGGCAGGAAGTTTGACTAAAGAATTGAAATATCAGTTTCACATGCACAAATGGAACTGGTAAAAAGCCAGATTATTTCTGATCTCATTCTGTATTTGCCATTGTTCACATAGCTGTTTTCTTATACAATGCCTTGCTGTGGAGCTGGAAAGTCCTTGTGCTACTTTCTTTTTTTTTTAGTATAAGTGCGTAATAATTCTTTTGACAGTGGAGATCCAAGGCAAGTACAACAGGCATCAGACACAGAACTTTCTCCCAAGAATCACAAGAATTTTTAGAAATTAGTTCTGCTAGGACTTCTTAACAGTATTAATACTACAATATATTGTAAGACTTTTTTAAAAAATTATTTGTAAAGTGAGTTCAGAGAGACAGGGTGCAAAATTTCCATATGAACTCTATCTCTTGGTCATCAGCTGAAAGTTTATAAAGAAACAAAACCCTAAAAATCCTGGAAACTCACCAGCTTATAGGTTTACACTTTATTTCAACGACTAGTTTTGGTCTCATGATGCAACTGTGGTGGGTGTTAATGGATCAGGAAAAGAGGAGTTAAAATTATAAGCATGGTGCTTGATTCCAATCTCAAGCAATAAATGCAACCTTCTTTAGGTGCTGGAGAACTCCAGTGACCTATTTATCTGGAAGGCAATGGAAAGCTTTAAAATGACTACGCAACAGCCATGGTGATCTGTGTAGGGCAGAGCAAAATATGTAGCCATTTATCTCAGACGTGCACTGCTAGAGTCACGTAACTTTTGTGGGGCTGAATGCATGAAACCTCTAGTGAGCAAGTAAATCAAGTAAACCTGCCTGCTGTATGCAGTCTGGACATAACAGACAGTGATTTCAAGCTATTGTCTTTCGTATTTTATGTTTTTGGGACCAAAAAACTCATGAGATAACTGTGGCAAATCAAAAGCAGAAAATATGTTTTCCTATTTCAAACACCTTCCCCCCCATCCTTTCCCACAACTGACTTGACTTGCTCAGCACTGAGCCATCCCACTGCTCTACTGCTGTTCAAGCACCAGTACATCATATCCCTGGCCTGGTTGACAGGGTGTGATATTGTCAGATAACAATGCAAAGTGCCTGCATGATTAAGAGTTGGCCTGGTGCCGAGGGCAGGCCCATGATGTATGTACCAATTTGAGGCACAGGATTCCCAGATGGGAGCACAGCGGTGAAGTGCTGCTCTGTGGATGGGATAAGTGCCCTCATTATTCACACTCTGGACAGCATAAGTGCCTCCATTACTCACATGTGGATACACTGTATATTGAGTAAAATATGTATCTTTATTGTTTACTCAGTCACAGTGCAGCACTTCATCAAGTCCAATGTTAGTGAATTAAGTATGCAAGCATATGACCTTTTTAACCTTTTTTAATTTGCTCTTATCATGCTGGTAGGTGATCTCAGAACTAAAAACAGAGTGCCCTGCTATATCACCAAAGCAAATGCTGTGCCAGTGCAGAATTTACATCCTTTAGTGGGGATAGATCAGATACCGGGTGGAATTACTCTTGATCATAACAAAATGAAAATGCTAATTAAATTAACATCGTCTGAGCTTAAAATAGAGTACAAAAGCAGGATATAAACATTTTGGAAGATTGTAACAGAAGAAGGATATTAATTTTCTTAAATAATACTATGTCATGGGTGATATACAGACATATCTATTTACTGTTACAGAGTACTGATGAAAGCTTTTCCAAAAGCTCGAGTATATCACTTTCACTTTGAAATATGTCAAAAGAAAGTAATCTGTATTCGGGCTCTGAATTACATATGTAACTCAAATTTTAAAAGATTGTGAGAAGAAGGAGAGAGTAAGCGAAAAGTCCTTTTGCAGCTGTTCACACCAGATTGAGTACCAGTGGGGACACTGAGGACTGAGTGATACCCAGAAGCGCTGCTTTCTTAGTCCTGGCCCTCAAAAAGTTAGAAATTAGCACTCACCAAACCAGAAAGAAGAAGCAGGAGATCAGCAAAGCAACCAAAGGATTGATCTTCTGCAGAATAGTACCACTCATGAAAAAGTTGTTTATAGACAACTTACCTAATAGGCAATGGGAAGATGTTAACTCACATGCAAGAGCTGGCAACAATAAAAAATACTATGAAATTGCTGGCAACGTGAATATACGTTTTACTTTCCTTAAATTTAGCCCAATAATTATAGGAGCCTTTTTTGACTCCACTCCAAAATTAACTCAAGCTAAAAGGCCCTTGAGAAATTACTCCACAATGTAACTCTATCCATTTTGGCATGACCAAATCATGTTCATCACTGTTATCCTGGTCCTGGGCAAAAGTTATGGGAAGGACTAGCTGATTTTTCTGCTTTTACTTGAAAATGGAGCAGGAAATTTACTTGAAATGACTGATGTATCTCCTAGAATGGTAAGAGTGGTAGCAGCTTAAACTGCTTCTCTTCTATAAACAACTTCATTTGGACTGGTCATATGAAGAGATATACGTCATTTTTTCAATTCTGGTTTCAGTCAGTGGAAGAATTTGTGGCCAGGTGTGATGTGGAACACCTCCAAATGTAGTGTAGGCAATTTACAGAGACTGAATACACAGGCTGTCTAGAGGGGAATGAGGATGCTTAGAGTTCAGAGGATTTGTTTTGGAACTAACAAACAAGTATTCAGACTGGTTAACTTAAGAGACAAAGTAGAAAAGTTGAGATGTGAGCCTCTGGTATTTTGTACAGCCTGTGTTCCCATCTTGCTGTGTGACCTGTCTTGAGCTGTTTAGACAGCACCCTGCCTCCACAACGCAATAATGCTCACTGTCCTTCTCTGAAGTCTGTTAAGCCCTCTGATACCTCTAGTTTGGAAAGAGGCTGTATGACAATGCTTTCTTATCATATGAATACCCATTTCTTGTTTAGTATTTGTCTCATATGTCTCTAGATTTTTAAGGTTTTAAGTCCCTTAGACCAGGCATAGATTTATTGGAAAGTCTAACAGACGATGTTAGACTGTTCCCATTCACTGCATTTCTAATTAATAAGCCAACTTCATTGCTTTTCTTGTTATTTATGCACAATATCAGGCATAGAATCATAAGTCACTGTGTTAGATGCAATACTTAAAGCAGAGGCAGTGGAATTGTGAACAGACCTAAAAAGTAACCTTTCCTGCCCTCCTCCCTGCAGTCTGTGTTAGAGTTACATCTGGCATTGTTCCTGCTGGCTAACAAGCCTGGGTAATCTTGCTGCTGGTCCTTCTGCTGATTGGTATTGATTATTCCTCTCACCTGAAAATGAAGAGAAGTCTGCATTTCCTTACTGAACTCACAAGGCCAGATGCTGAGAATACAAACAGTTTCTGCTACCCCTGCAGTAATAATAAACATTCAACAGACCTGTTTCAACCCATTTAAAAAGATGACCAGATAACCGCCCATGACCTGTTTAAAGTAGTGTTCGAATGGGCAACAAATGGAGAATTACAAATGAATTACTATCTGAGGAGCACAGGCAGAGCTGGTGCTCATCTGGAGAAGTGCTGCAGCTCTGCTCAGGAATATAAAGCAGAAACACTCAAAGGCAGCTTGACTGTGCCTAGCAATCTGTCATGCAGTTTGTCCTAACAACTAATGTAAATTAGAAACTGATCTAACCAAAATATCTCCTTTGGTGGAATTTTGCTTTCTACCCATCCTTAACTGTGTCCGTCATAGAAAGATACAGAACGAGAAATCCTATCGCCAACATAAAACACAGGGTGTGTTTGCCACAGTGTTTCATTCTCTGGAAGGAAAGGAAACTAAGAATTACTGGTGAGTGAAGTGCCTGTTGACTGAAAATGCTGGTTATATTTCAACAATTAAACAATTATACTGACAGCTATCAAATTTAGGTAGTGAATACACCCTCTTTTACAGCTGGAGGCTTATAAATATCTTCTACTGGGAAATACTAACCATGGTTGATGTTCCTCAGCAGAGCTGAGAGCAGGTAATAAATGCAAGGGAAGAGAAACATGAAGCCTAAAACTTGAGCTAGCTCAAGTCACTTGTTTTGTATTGCTTTTAAACAGTCAAGTTACCTTCATTTACAAGCTTGTATCTTAATTTCACCTTAAAACCAGCAGGGGCTGATGTCTCTGTTAATGCTGTAGGTATTGACAAATTTCCTACCCTGCTTGTCACTCGAGCAGTTAAGCAGAGCCGTGTCTTCTTCATGCCCTTTTCTAAGCATGATCCCAGAGTGCTAAAAAGTTGACTTTCCTTGTGTTGTTGATAACTATTCTGGCAGGGACCTCACTGTTTCTTTTCACAATTATAGCAGCTCCCTCTTCTTTTATCTGCACACACGTAAGTTTTTCCATTTTGTACAATTTCCCTAGCCATGTCAGCTTCCTCAAATCCTTGTCTTCACTTGCCCCCACACACAGCCAGATTCAAAACTGTCTTGTTTTCACAACTTTTGCCTTCCAATTAGCTGAATGAATCATATGCTTAATTTCTAATATGGCTTTTATATTTTCTTTTTATGTACCAATTTTCTTTCTCCGTGTAGGTCACTCCTTTGATTTGTTTCAAGTTGATTTCACAAAAATGTTAAATCTGATCTAGTAAGAATAGTAAATCCTGAATATATGATGTCTTATTAGGACTGTAAAAAAATACCTTAATTATTAATCATCTTTGAAATCATAATTCATAAAACTGTTGGAAGAGAACGCTCCAAATTTTTAAATTTTAGGAGTGAAGATACCAGTTTGCATTGGCAGGGAGTTGAGAGGAGAAGTTGGCATCATTTGATATTTTCCTTGTAACTAGTGCAATAAACCCAAACTCTATATGATGCATTTCTCTCCACAACTCAGTTTATGACAATATTAATCCATTTGTTATTTCTGATCTAGCAAATAATGCCTCTACTGTATAATAGCATAGTTCAGAATGGAAAGCTGCCATTAGAAAGGTCTGAATTTCTTCTGAATATGCACATTGTGCCACAATTCTGCCAAATAAAGAAGATACTACTGAATGTGAAAAGAGGTGGTAACAAAGTGAGGGTCAGCCTCTTCTCCCAGGCAACTAGAGGTAGGGTAAGAAGACAAAGCCTCAAGATGTGCTGGCAGAGGTTCAGGTTATACATGAGAAGGAATTTCTTCATGGAAAGAATTGTTAAATATTGGAATAGACTGCCCAGGGAGGTGGTGAAGTCACCATTCCTGGAGATGTTCAAGAAATGACTGGACATGGCACTTGGGGCCATGGTCTAGTTGACAGGGTAGTGATCAGCTAAAGGTTGGATTTAATAGTTTCAGAGGTCTTTTCCAGCTTAAATGACTCTGTGATCAGAAGAGTGTGCATAAAAGTCAGAAGGAGATTTTTCTGGTTTCTGTGTCTTCCAAAGAAAAGGCAGGTATCTGTACTTTTCCCTTTTAACTTGCTAGCAGTATATATGGTGCAGTGTGCATGCAGTAAGCAGCATTCTCATTCTCTTCAGAGACTGTCAGGCAGAAGAATTCCCCTGTGTATTAAAAACATGAATGTGAATATACAGGGTTGTGCAACTGTAAATTGAAGTGATTTGACATGCCAATAGAATAATAATGGCAAACACTAAAATCCTTTTACTGTGTATCAGCTGTGGGGTAAGAGTTTCAAAGAATGACATAGTTGATTTTTCTTGCCTGTTTATTGCATTAACCCTGCAGTTACCAGATACTACTGATGTCTGAGGTACTTGGACACTTAGTGATAGATGCAAAAATGCCAGTATTTATGTCTTTCATTTTTGAACTTTCAATTCAGGATTTACTGCTTTATTAAAAAATGTGTATGTTTATGAGGACAATTAGTACTGTGAAAGTAAATAAAACAATAACTATCTCTAAGTTTTGCTAAATCTCACGTAGTTCAAAACAGCACTTCAAGAAAAATACGTGCAAAGAAGTCTCATAGTTGAAGCAATACTTTCTTATTTTACCAAAGACATTATTTTGGGCAGTTATTGCAAACTTCAGTAATTTGGGGGAAGGAGAGGTGCAATTTGTTGGGGTTTTTTCATACAGTAATTCCTTAAACCTTCCTCAAACAGCCCTACCCTTTGTGCTAGGGTATTCTTTGTGAAATGGTCTGGGTTGTGGCACTAAACTTTCCATGTGACCTGACTACACCTAGATCCCTCTGTCTTCATCTAATTTTTACAAACTAAGAAGGTTTAATTGTTCTCAACTGCCATTTTTCAAAGGTGCTAAGCTTCCCTTTAGAGTATTGTATAACTGACAAGTCCTCCCAGTGTAGATCTGCTTGGAGAGGGTTAGAGGTTAAACACCAAGTTAATGTGATGACATACAAGCAACAAATAATTGGAGTAAGTGTGGGTTTTTAAAAGTCTGTTGACCTGCAAGGTGTTTTTAGAGCTGCAGTTCTTTTTGATGACAGGTAGTAATGGCTCCAATGAGCAGGAGACTGGCATGCTGTAACATTAATAGCTCACACCAATTAGATTATTTTTCTTTAGACCACATGGATATACTAGGTTATTAAAGATAAGTATGGCTGACAAACAAATCTGCACCAGAAATGGTTTACATGAGTGGTCAGGACATCTTGTCTGATGTGCTCACCAGCACATCTCTTCTGCCAACAGCTTTACCAGTTGCTGGGATTTTGGTTCTCTTTTTCTACATGACTTGCTGCTCAGAAACTATAACTCAATTGTTATGCCCATCTCAGAAGTGTTTTAAATTAAATGGACATTAGGGCATTCAATTTGGTATTTTGCATAGGCTTTACATGACCTTAATGAAGCTTTGAGAGAATGAACAACATGACTTCAGACACCTGAATGAAATGCTTTACTGCCAGTTCACTTATCAAATGTCAAATGTCTTACTCTAGCATTAATTTAGAAAACATTTAATTAGGAGGTCTAAATGGAAGGTGATTGGTGTACTGTTTTCACAATTTACATTGCAAAATCTATCAAAAATGTGATTGGAATACAGCAAGTGTCCCTCCCTCAGACAAGGCTCAGTATTGAGGCAGTGCTATTAGATGTAATTCCATGTATCAATCATTCTTCCGCAGCTTTATTCAGCCTTGGAGTCTCTTATCATGATACAGCTGGTCAAATATTGTTTTTGTTTTATCTCAGCTATGCAAATCTCACTTTTTGAATTCCAAAATAAACCTTTTATTTGCAGGTTATCCTTCAAGGACATAAGAATGACTACATAGAGGTGTGTGAGGTCCATGAGCAACAGAGCCTTCACAGTTTTGGTCCCTTTACTGTCAATTGATACTATTTACTACTCTCTCTAGGGAGAGAGACCTCACTTTTCTCACTTTCTAGGATTTGCTTGTGATGAATTTTCATGTGTTACTTGTTCACAAAAAGGCAAATGAATGTGCCATATCTTTTTGATAGTCCTGAGTCAAAAGACTGCACAGCTAAACAACAGCACTTCATCAAGTCATTGTGAAGTATTTGGGTAGCCAGCTGGCCCTCTTCAATTTGAATCTTCTCCTTTCACCCCCGTTACTTCGAGCTGCCTCTGCTGCCATCTCCTGCTCAGAGCATGATCAGAGACAAGCATCTTGGCAAGTTGCAACAAGAACAACCTCCATCCATCTGAAAGAACTGTGGGTTTAGCAGTTAAGTGTATCAGGCAGGACCCTCCTAAAGAGTGCACCTACCTCCTACCTGGAACAGGGAGAAGTTGCCTAAGTACATCATCATCTTAGAAAGGCCAGTCAAGTGGAAGGGCTATGGAGAAAGTGGAGAGATGGGGAGACAACAATACTGGCTGTAACAGCTCCGTTGTGTTTTCAAATTATGCTCTGACTTTTGTGAACCTGTTTGGCCAAAAATCCCAGATGCAAAGACCAAGCAGCAAAGATATATACTGTTTTATTGTAAGAAACCACAAGTTACTTATTTAAAGTGGACATCCTTCTGCAGTTCTGGGGTTTTGTTCACAGCAAAACCTCCCATCTTGCTGTATCTTTTGCTATGAAACTGGCCTTTTACTTTTTGTACCTGTTTAGAGGTCAAGTTGAGCTGAAAGGAGATACATGAAAATTGGTTTTATACAGCTGGAATCAGATAAAACTTTAAGCTGTTTTTTAGAGCATACAACATCTATTACGTAATAATAAAATACAGTGCAGTTAGTTCAAATATAAACTGTGCTGTAGTCACGGAAAAAAAGTTTCATTAAAAATATGTAGTTCTTGGGTCTTGGGGATCCAGCAGGCTATTAATCAAACATTTTTTTTCCTTCCTTTCTTGCCCCCATCTCTCCTTCTCTCTCAGTTTTTCTTCTCTCTTTGCCTTTTTATCTTTTGTCTTTTCAAAAAGATATCTGCAGATGGAAAAATTCCTAGTTTGAAAAATTCTTCTGGAAAATTGACCAATTATCAAACCTGAAAAATGGTTGTTTTTGTAAAAAATATTTTCAAAATAAAACTTTAAATTTTTTAGGCAGTTTGCTTTTAAAATGAGCTATTTATTTCATAATTGTGCAGCAGGCGGTTTATTGCAGTTTATGTAGTTATATTGAATTTACATGAACTGGGGCACCTCATGTAGTGTTTATATTTCAGAAAAGAATGGGCTGGACTGAAGTGCAGCATGAATCATAAAAGAAGTTTAGAAGCACATGAAGATGAATATGTCCCTAGTGACTCAACAGAGAACATCTGGTAGGTGAGTCCTGAAAGGACTTTGTTTTTAACAAGTATCAGTAAGCATGAGAAAGTACTCTAAAAACCCTGATAAATGTATATTACTACATTAATTTAGGAAGGATAGAATATATTGTGTATTTGTCTGATCATGCTGGGAAATTCATGGAGCTGACAGAACTGCTAACTGGGATCAAGTCAGTCCAGAAACTCAAGGTCATCTCTGTAGAGAAATACTGGTGCAGTGCAGCTCTATGGCACACATCAAAACTTTAAGCACATGGGAGCCACACTGACAACTTGGATCCTTCTTCAGGAATCTCCTGTCAGGTGACAATTTTAGGATGGGCATACAATTACTTGAAGACAAAGACCTGTCCTGAAAGTGTGGTGGAGATCTTCCTGAAAGTGTTGTCAACAGCTTTCCCTTCACTTCACTTCACCTTGATTTTTGTCATTGATTCTTTGATTCTGTCAACTGTAGTTTCCAGCTGGGAAGTGAAAGCACTTAGAGGCATGCTGAAGGAGGGTTCTTGCTCACCTCCCAAGATCCTTTTCTAACATGTCTATTTGAAGAAAGATCAACTATTGAACTAGCATATTTTAACCAGGTTGCAGTTTGCAAGACTGTTCACTGGAAAATGGTTACAGACAGAAAATTCAAACACAAATACAGGTTTACCTGTAAGTTATCTTATTTACTTACTTGGGCATTATTTTCTATATCTGTCACTATACAGAGGCAAAGATTCTCAGAGTCTGGAAAGAGAGATTGATTTGGCGCTTGATGGATGTGAGAAGACTCTAGTTCTGATCCCCACTTTAGGGAGTTTTTAATGTTTATTTTGTGATAAACAACCATTAAATAAAATGTACAAACATTTCATGAAACAGAAATTAAAGACGACATCAGTATCTATTCTATGAAAATAGATGTGCCTGGAACTGTTTCCCGGCACAGAAGCCAAACAGAACAAAAATGACCCGTATTTATGCTACTAAACTTTCTCACCCTCCAAAACAGGGTATCCACATCCAAACAGTCTTGTTGGACTTGTTCCTGGCATGCAGAAACTCCCAGACCTTGTCCAGGGTCTGTTTGTTGGACAGCAAATTGGCTGGTTTCAAGACCAGTCCAAGAGCATGTTCTGACAGGGCAGCAGTGTGGAGGCTCCAATGCCAGTGTCCAGCAACGCTCCATGGTACAGGTTAGCTTACTGACACAGGCAGAGCTGAACCCTTCTGCTTCACAGCTGGGTTTCACTGGGGCAAGAATTCTTTTCCTACTCCATTTTTTTCAACACAGAAAAGGAAAAGGACTTCCTCACTACACAGCCACCATGGAAGTCTCTACTGACATGTACTGTCTGAATGAGCCCTGTAGATCTGAAACCCATTGAAATGAGGAAGCCACTCTCCCAGTGGAGCCACTGTCTCCTCCTGTGTCTGGTTTTACTTTTACTTTTTTTTAATGCACATCAATCTTGCCTTGATAGTGACACAATGAAAACCCATCTCTCTATTCTGACCTGCACTTCTTTAGCACAAACTGATTTTCTTGGGTGAGGCAGAGGTCTCACCTTCCTCTGCATCTCACTGTGAGTCCCAATGGGAGATGCATGCTGTCTCTTCTTTCATGCCTGATCTGGTCCTCACATAAGTGACTATGTAAGTTGGCTCTGGGAACAGATCCAGAGAAAACTTAAAGTCTCTGTTTAGGTTTTCAGTCAGATAATTTCTCAGAACTGGCTTGCTCCTAGTGTTCATGTGAAAGAAGCAGGAATAAATGCTTGTAGGCAGCTCTTAATTATAGAGACATAAGCTCAAATGGAATTTATGCAGTAGGTAGGCAGGATGACCAACACTAAATCAGGACTTGATGAGAGAAAGACACCCAGTGGCTCTGCCCTCTAGGATGAAAATTGCAGAAGCATGGACTGAAACAAAAGCGGAGGCACTACAGAATCTTTATATTAAAGCCTCTCCTGTCTGCACCTTTAAACACACAGGAGGTTATTGATGGATTTCTGCATGAGACTTCAGGAAACTATTGCTTACCACCAACTTCAGATGTCTGCCTTTTGTGAATGTAGGCCTAAATTCTTCATAATGGAGCCCACGCTCCAAAATTCTGAATCCCTGAATTTTTCCAAAGCCCACTTAAAAAAAGTGAGGTCTTCCCAGATAAGCTGTTGCAAATTGTATAGGATGTTTTGTAGTAAATTATTTAAACATTGCTTTTCAGTATAAATAAAATATCCAATCTTTTTATTTGATACAAGGTCCTAATTTCCTTTTCTCTCTCTTTTTTTTTCTTTATATTTTCTTCTTCAGAAGGACCTGTTGTGCAGTTGGATTGAAGGTGTTCAGTCATTAGCAAAAAAAGACATAGTCTGCTTTGTGATTTACTTAGCTGAGTATAAAAGCGGCAGTTTTTTATATGAGGAGCTAAAAGAGAAATGAAGCATATAATGCTGTCATATTTAAGGAGTTGCAGTCTATATTTGGGGTGTCTTAGGTTTACCAGCCCTCTAGTTTATCTCTATAGCATGTTCAGGTCTAGCAATCTGAAGACGTACTAAATCTTTTTGTCTACCGGGTCTGAAAGACTTCTGTTTATTGACCAAAACAGAATGAAAAATACTCCCTTTTTTTGATCCTTATCAAAATAAGCTCTCTCCATGTTAATTCACAATGTTAGTCCATAAATGTTTTTTTAAACAGTAAAGAAAGGAATGCACACACAAATATTCATCATAAAAATACTGTGGGTACACATTTCTGTAAATATTAATCCCCTAATCTTACGAAATTCTCCTTCATGCGAATCCAAAAGAACTATGTCTGGGCAGATACTACCATTTTCTTTTCCATGAATAGTTGAGCTTTTACAACATATTAATTCTGGCTGTATTAATGGGTGTTCTATATTTTCTTTGTGTCAAAATTCAGAAAAATGCTCTTATTGTCCAGAAAGTTGGCAGAAACAGCGAATATTGGAGAAAAAGTGCCGTGTGACCTATAATTCCAATCAAAACGAATACTGCCACTCAACAGGGCCAATCCAAAGCCTATTTTAAGTCAGTGGGAGATTTTCCATCAACTTCAATAGGATTTGGATGAAGTCCATGCTGCATACTGGCAACAAACAGCTCATTCACAAACTACAGACCACTGCTTGTTTGCTGAAATTTTGGAATGAATAATTTTGAATAACGAAATAAAAATCCTCAAAATTGTAAGCAGCTCATGGGCAATTTGTACACTCTGAAAACAGTTGCAGTGCATTAGTAAACTTACTTTGACACTACAAAAGTATAGCAGTGAACAGCATGGCGGTTGATGTTTAAACTCTGTAAGCGACTGTGATAGGAAATACTGAGTTTTAGGGTTTGGTTCACTTATTATTCAGTGCTACCTTATATATAGATATATATATATTTCAAATGAAGCTTCAGAACAATCTTGTAAAATAACTTGTGCCTCCTGCAGCTGGAAACTATCTAATGCTAGTCTTTCTTAGCACAAGCATGGGCAGCATCAGCAGCACCAGCACAGCTCACTGAAGTGCTGATGGTGTTTTGCTTCTGTTTGGTTAAACTGTTTCCATCCTGCTCAATCTTGTAAGCATGTAGTTTAGTCATTACAAATTACAGAAGACAGACTGAAGCTAGTAGAGTGTCATAGAGTCCTAGCATATATAAGTCTGGAAGAAGCTTCTTAGGTCTTCTGACCAAACCCTTAGCTCAAAAGAGTGCCAGCTTGTTCCAGTTTTTTGACAGTAATATCTGATTTGGTCTTGAATATCTCTAAGGCTGGAGAGTCCACAATCTGCCTAGACAGCTTGGTAACCCTGTTCTTATCTTGGGGTTTGGCGTGGTTTAAATTTCCTTTCCCTAATACTGAATCACACTTTTCATTACAGAATCACAATTTTCCTTACAGAATCACAGAATATTCTGAGTTGAAAAGGACCGACAAGGATCATTGAGTCCAACTCTTAAGTGACTGAACCACAACCTTGGTGTTATTAGCACCAGGCTCTAACCAAGTGAGCTAATTCCTGCATCTTCTGCCTGTAGCCTTTTGTCCTAACACTATGTATGTAGAAAGTGATTCTGGCTCTGTTTTGTTCCACAGCTTTCGATTAGGTCACTGAAGACCTGCAAGACCTCAGTCTTGTCTCTTTAAGAGTCTCCCTTTCTGCCATATTCTGCAGATGCCTAACTGTCTGATGGCCTTCCACTGTATCAGAGCTCGTAACTGGACACCGTATTCCAAAAGCAATCTCTCAAAAAAATAATCTGCTGGCAGTGCTTATACTGCTCTTGAAACTCATGAGGTTCCTGTCAGGCTGTTGAGCCTAAACATATCTCTCCACCTAAACTAGGGCATCAAAATGCAGCCAAGTAAAGCAAATGGCATCTTTTCTGTTGATGAAGACCATATGGGATCCATTTAGTGCTGGTTGCATGGTTAGATTCTGCCAGAAAATGATACCTGCTTTCTGTCTAGCTTTTTGTTGTTGATTGTCAGGTCACAAGTTCTTCACCATTAAAAATTATGCAATAATATGGCAATGAAGTACTATAATGTGTAAAGCAACTTAGCAGATTCTGATGTGTCTACTGATACATGTCTCCAAATAACTTGCTTGTTACATGTAAGAGCAGCTAAGAAATCTTTAACTGACTCTGACTTCTTGAGTATTTTTGTGCATTTCCCATTTAAACATTATCTAGCTTTCTTTGCCAAACCCTAGCACTTATAGCAACAAGAATTTTTCAACTTTGTCCATATATGCATGCAAGAAATACTGCAGTTTCAGCTTTCTTATGAGTAGGTACTGCAGTAACAGAGAAAAGGTTTAGAACTCTGTATTGCCTTGCCTCCTCAGTATTCCTTCCTGGGCTGATCTATTTTTAGGATAGAGAGGAATGTGTATATTGAGTAAAACAGAAAATTCAAAAGGTTCCCTCCCAAAGTCAGGGGGGATCTTGCAATTCATCTGCTTTAAGAGTTAATCAGATTTGCAGATGTGATGACCACAACTTCTGTTAGGGCTGATTTTGGAAGCTGGCTGAATTTTGTGTGATTACTTTTGCTATCCCGGAATTAGGAGAAAACTTATGAAATTCATTAAAAAGGAACTGCTCACAATGTAAAGCTTTGTTAGTCCAAGCTGAAAATAAGATTGGTTGACAACAAAATCAAAGGCTGACCTATTCTTCTGAGTTGACTGTTTCTCCACAGTATCCAGAGTGCTGTGTTTTGAAAGGTTTCAGCCTGCCATAAATCCAGACTTTTGCCTGATGCATATATTATATAGAAAGTAAGAAGTTGGGGGTTTTCTTGTACATAAAAGTATAATTAGAGATACTTTTGAGGTGGAAAGTCTGTGTTCACACTTTTAACAACATTGTTTACATCACAACCTTCTCTTGCTTTAGGTAGATGTAACTGTTTCCTAGTGGTGATTGTTCATTTTGCTGACACTCATGAAAATGTAAAGAAACCAGAGCCTATGATTCACAGAGAAGGAAACTTTGTATTTTGTCTTACTTGCTTTCTTGCTATTTTTGGACTAGAGAAGATTAAACAATGTAATTTTGGGAGGTAGATTTCTTGTTATCTTTACTTTGAAAGTAGTTCTTTACTTTTAAAGACGTTGGCTGGTAATTTCACTTTCTTTTCTGTCGAATGCCACTGTCACCATTTATGAGGTTTCTGCTTTATTTCAGTGTTTCCTCACTGTCCTGATGAGTCCCATTTGTCTCATACTGATTTTCTTAAAAGCTCTTCAGTTGTATTAAACAGGCTCTAAGGACACCTTTGTGTGTAAGTATCATCACTGCTGTTTTCAGCAGGATCTATGTAATTAATTTTGGCAAGATGTCCATATATATTTTAGCCAATTTCAAATGTAGTAGATTGATTGACTATGATTTAATTGTAAAGAGAAACATTGTTCTCTCTTTAGGCATATGCATGCCATAATTAGTGTTTCTCCTTACACAAAGATATTTGTCCCAGAACTGGTTATTTTTCACATAATTCTACCAAGTTCCTGCGATCTCTTCTGTACTATAGACAACTAAACAGTGCACAAGATTTGTTATTCTGAGAAGTTTTATTGCCTAATTTTGTTATAGACCCTAAATCTGCATGTCATACTTTATTTGGGGTGTGCTAAAGAATTATGACTAAACAGACATGAACACATTTAAGACCATCAGTTGCAGATGTCTCATTTTCTGGTTCATCTGTGGCCTATTCATTGCTCTCCTTTGGATAGAGCTTGCCACTTACTTATGCAAGATCTGAACAAATTGTGCTGACGTCTCAAACATACCAATAGCAAGCCCAAAAGAAGTGCAACAGCTCACACTCAGGTGTGTCAGAGAGCTTGTTTTAGGTGCTTAGGCAGAATGCATCCTCTCAAGGCAAAATTAATTACCTTCAAAGAGGAATTCAGAGTACTGAAGAGGATTTGATTTCACACTGAGGCACTACATAGAACTAGCTTGCAAAAACGTTATCTGGGTAAGAGGCCTGATCTTGTTCAAGATGGAAAAAAACCACCAACAACCCCCACATTGCTTTTGTGGAAGCCTAAATTCAAAGAGTTAAAACATGAGAACTTTGGGGACAAAAGCAAAATTTTTACTGACATTTTTCTTATTGGAATTATTTTTTACAGGGTATTTTTGTGAAAGTCAAGCCTACATCTTACCTATGTGATCACGGAACTTCTGAGGCTATCGCTTTGCCCTGGTATATGCGTTGGAAATGTAGGACATATAATGAAAAGAGTACTGATTTTCTTTACTGTGTTGTAGATTTTTTATATTGTCAAGTGTTAAAAATATGATCCTAACTTCTCCACCGTATGATGCTTGCAGTTTAGCTCTCCACCTTAGTGTCTGTCATCATATAGTCGGGATTACGTAGCAATAAAATGGCATTTGATCCTAGATCTTCAAAATAGAAAATCTTCATGCCAAATCTCTCCTCAGTCTTTACCCCATCTTTCAAAGAGCTTTGCTGCTCCCTTGCCAAGTTGTCTGTTAACATAATGAGATGTGATTGAAGAGAGTTATTATTCCCTTCCTCTTCTTCTCTGCCATACAGTCAAGTACTACCAATGAAGGAGTGAATGTCAGGAGATGCTGACTACCTAAGTTAAATTCAGACCTTTTAGCAATAACAAGTCTATTACATGCAGTATTAGATCACTTCCTGTTACACTAAGCAATAGCCTTTTCCAGAAAAGAAAACATTTACCTTTCCAGCATAAAGAAGTGCACACAACATTTTCATTTAGTCTCACGGTATTGCAACAGCACTAGACTGACAGATGAGCCTACGAAATAGCACCTGGCCACCTACCTTAACTCATAAACCAGCAAACTGTGAGCATTAAAAATGCCATCACCTTGGTCTCCTGGCTTGAGCTGTGAGCACTGCAATTCTTTTGGAGCCAAATCAGTCAGGTTATATGATGTCAGTTTGTAGAAAAGGAGACTTGTAGCAGGATAGTTCTTCCCGTTTCTTTGCAGCCATTCTAGTGCAGAATTTGCAGGTAAAATTAGTACCCCATAATTAATAGAGTAGTATAGGTTGGGATATCTAGGACCATAAGGGAATGTGGTGCATTAGGCATGACGAAACACCAAAGCTCTATTCAGTCTGCTTAAAGAAGAAACAACAAAAACCTTAGGCCAACTGAATAGAGGATTGAAGTAATTTGTTTATGTTATAGTTATGTCTTTTATAGAATAAAGGTCTGCTTTTACTGCAGCACAGAAGTTGCTTCAGTGAAAGCACCAGGAATGAATGCACTTTGTTAAGTGTAGCTGTGCTGCTGTTCTGTCTGCTTTGCGCTTTTCCATATTGTGACATCTGCCTTTTGGATCTCCACAGTACATATTGCAACCTGCTACAACAATAACTTCTGAGAGACTTTGCTGAGGTAATTGAGGCTTCTTTTGGAGATTATGGGAAATTCTGAGATGTATTAGTATCCATATATTTTATTTTAATTCATCAAGAACTTTTACAATTTCCCTTCCTGGAAAAAATATTCCTATTTTTGTTGTCCAAAGTGAATGCCAGCTTTGAGATACTGCTCACTTCTTCCACTGCCATAGTCTTCTCTGGAACTGCTGAGAACCACTGCTGAAGATTTGAGGAGGTACAGAGCAAGAGAAATCAATGACAAAATTAATCATGGCCAAGTTATGTCTTGTGTAGATAGAATCTGACCAAAGTAGTGCTAACTTCAAGAATTTTTTGTTGCTGTTGTGCCACTCATGTCCTTCATTTTGTCTGAAACAAGGGAACAATAGAGTAGTAAGAATTCTACCATGGTTTTCTTTTTTAATTACGTGTAGAAGCAGAACCCTGATAGATTGCATTATTTTGTTATTCTTTTCCCCAGATATGATTTTTTAATACAGAAGAACCTCACATCTCATGATAGCTATAAACAGCTTTTTAATTTGGAGCCCATGGCAGTCCATGAAATCAGTAAGATCTGTCCATGGTCCTCACATGGTCCTATAAAAAAGCCAGTACACTCTTGCAAAGAAGTCCTTGATTTTAGCTGTGATGATCTTCCATCCTCACCACAGCCCTGTGGGTGACTAAGAACTTTTACTGAAGGAAAGAAAAGAATTCTTGGTTTTGGGAGACAGATGTCAGAGTGTAAGACATAGATATACAAAATATAGGAGAATAAGAAGACTACATTTGTTTCATTGACAAGCAGAAACAAAGACTCGTCAAAAAAGAGACTATATGAATTATAAGATACTAAATATGTGGAATGGAAAATATGTTTAAATATGTTTTCTAAGCAGTAANTTTTCTATATAAAAGAGATGAACAGGACAGCAGTGGTAGATCAGTTTACATGCTGAGTAGAACTATTTGACAGTAATATTCCAGTCTCCTGATTTTTGGTTTAGTATTAAATAATAGCATCCTTAGGGGTGGAGTTTTAATGTTCGTTATTCATTCTAATTTATAGCAGTATGTTTAAAATTCAGCTCCATTGGTATCAAGAATCTTCCTTTGTTTTGCTTCATTTTAAAATTAAGAAACATAAAACATTTTTCAATCCTAAGACAATGATTTTAAAGTATTGAATGTGTATCCTACCTTTGGACTCTGACTAAGGCTATCTAACTGAAAAATGAGGAGACACAACAAAAAATAATAAAG
>VWZD01000382.1:25519-56522 GCA_013396695.1 Sakesphorus luctuosus
GATTCAGTGCTCTTGTCCAAAGATAATGTAAGAGAAAACTGGAAGTAAAAATTGTTGTGACAACTTTGGCAGAAAGCATGAATGTTTAGTCCTGGGTCTCAGATCACAGGTAAAACTACTACTTTGTGTAACAGCATTAATTATATGTGCTATCAAAATCTCATTTGTAAGACTCTCAGTCATAAAACCAACTCATGAGTTATTTCCTTTTAATCCAGTTCTCAGTGTCTGGGCTGTCAGTGCACATAGGCAGGAAACAAATCAACTAAACAGTCCGTGTGGAATGAATTGAAGAATAATAGCATGTAACAATAAAAATGGTAGTCTAAATATCTCAGCAAAAGAACAAGATTTAATAGTACAGTTAGTTGATGGTTGCTTAGACAAAAAGCAGTAAATTAGAGACTATAAATAACAGAACAGTTACTGGCTTTGTAATGATATCCTGTAACACACTTTCAGAGGCAATGGTTTACTATTATTACCTCTAAGGACCAGACTCTGTATAAAGAAAAAAATATGAAAAGCACACTATACCTATAAATTTTTATGAAGCACATTTAGTCTACAAACACACACTGCAAATGCAAATTGCCATTTCATGCATAGTAAAACAAGGAAAACAGGACACTTAAGAGAGAAGAGTGAGGTCTGGGAGACTCAAGCTTATTACAGCTCTTCTTTTTTTCCCTGTCTCACAGATAACACGCATTGCAACCTGCGCCTGGAGTTAATGCTAATTGGCACTCAGAACCTTGTTTATTCTTAGAGGTCTTTTCCAACCTAAATGATTCTATGATTCTTTCTTTCTGGAGCTTACCAGTTAAATTTCATTCCTAATGGGCCTGTATGTGTGCATGTATGCGTGTGAGGTAAGCTTTAACGTTTTTCCTATCCTCAAAGGATTTTAGGTATTGCAGGTCCTAGTTGCAGATTCTTCACCCACTATTTAAAGCTGTGCCAGCCATTATTTTTTCACTAGGAGTTTCTGCTTTGTGGTGCCCACAAATGCCTACATCTTTGACAGCAGGTTTGACAACCTTCCAAAATCAAGATTTTCTCTTCCCAGAGATTTAGTATCTCCCTAAATCGGAGATGTGGCTAGGAAAACAGGTCATATTAACCCTTCCAGTTGGTTTCAGTTCAGAGGCTCACTTGATGACTTCAGAGTTTCCTTTCTTTTTAGTGAAAGTGTAAAGCTCCCTGCATTGTTTTATTTGATTAAGTGATACTGACTACTGATGGCTCTGTGACTGAAATGCTCCTGTGTGTCAGCTGAGGTGGCTCAAAGCATGGAGCCATATTCTGAGGAGCAGCCAGGGCATGAGGGCTGGTAGGAAATGCACTCTCTGTCCTGTGGATGCTGGGCAGTGCTATACACCCATTTCTGCTCTGGGATCTGACCTTGACAGGTGTGTAGAGTGAGGGGGTCTGTGCCTGAGAGATGTAACGAGGCTGCAACCTATTCCAGGAAACAACCAAGTGTTTCACAACTGAAAGAGAGATCTGAAAGGGGAGATGAGAAGAAAAAGATCTACTCCCATGGAGAAGATGTTGCTCTCCAAGAAAAGTTTACAGGAACAACAGTTTGTTACTCAGAACAAACGTGGGGCAGTTTCCTTAGAAAAACTACAGACCCAGGAGCACCTTGTAAGATCTCACCTGACAGACTAATGCACTTACCAGGACTGATTTTCTGGGCAATGCTTCTCTCTTAGTATGTTTTAGTCAATGTTTCAAAGCATGACTACCATCCTCTAGGTACATTCAGTTATGGTGATGTCTCACTGAAATGGGCTGATGATCTCACTTGGTGACCATAGCTCATACAGCAGGACAGCTGCCCAGGTTGGGCTTCCTTAGCTTTAAATGGAATCCTATGGAATAAGGAAATAGTTGATGTAAAATATAACTGTGTGCCTTTCCCTCTGCACTTGAGACATTACATAAACAGATGGTTTAAATACAGATAATGTGGTAGTTCCGGATATATTTACCAGTGTCCTTTATTGAGAGAGAGTACATGTTTATACTGTGTGCATGTGATCCCCAGAATGGCCAAGTTGTGTCCTCTTTATAAAAACCATGGGATCTCTGACAAATTGTCAGAGACAAACTGCTGTCTAAAACCTCTTCTTCCTCTGTACAGAAAAGTTTCAAGATGGTGATGCTGTTCAATGGCATAAACTCTTCTGTTTGTTTTACTTTCTGTTTGTGTGACAGCACAGGATCTAAGTTTTTTCCTTATTAAATGAAAAAATACCCCCAACTTTCTTTCAGCTCTATGGTAAATTGTTCCTCAGCTGTTCAGAAGTTCACAATATATGCCTGAACACTTATGAGAAAATGCTGCATTATAATTATATACATTCCTGAGCGAGAACAGACTAACACAGATACCAGAAGTTTAGAATTGTGTTATTCTACTGTATAAGAATTTTAATTATTTTTTAAAAACTGACAGATAGTGTAGGAAAAGACAGATGGCAACTTTGCAGTTTAGTCAAGAGATGATTTCCCATAACCATTTATTTAAATAATTCATTTGATGCAAGGAAATTATTAATTGTTCTTTAAGTAATGAGCTTTGACATTAATAGCTCCTTAAACTCTGGCTTTGATTTTCCAAGAAACTATGTTCATGCTTTGAGTTAACAGAAATCAACAAAATAATTATGCGGAACCATGATTCAAAGATTTTTGATTTCTTTATATTTAACCTGATTTTAAAGTTGTCAAACTATATAACTTGTGCAAAGAAACAGCTAACTTTACAGACAGCTGACATAGTTGGCTAAGCATTTCAATAAGATAGTTGTTCAACTAACTTTGAAGGCAGTTTGTAATGGTGTGTGAATAGTACCTGCTCCTGAAGTTGGTTTTGAATGACAGGAATTCAGCAGGTGTTTTTGTACCAGGCTGAAAGTGGTTTTTCTGCTTCCCTGCCTTCAGCAACCTCCACTGTTCTCTGTGAATGGGCCATGTAAAGTGGGAATAGAGAGGAAAGAGAGAGGAGAAAGGAAGGTTTTGCCTGCTGTCACGTATTCCCTTCTGCCCTGGCTGCATGACACCTTAGCACATGCAGCAGCTCTTTCCCAGACTATGACTCAACTATATGTTCATTTAAAAATGCAGATGGATGGGAAATTGTGTCATTGAACCTAGGGGGCAACCTCAGGCTCTTGAGAGCAGCAAGAAGTTTACATCTTGGAGCAAGATTAGCTAGTTTTCTAAGGGAGTTTCTGCTTTCCTGGAGGCTCAGGTCTTGACTAGAACAAACCTATAAGCATTTTAAGCAATAGAGAAAAATCTGTAGGTTTAGATGTGAATGTAATTTCATTCCAATTAGTCACCAGTATTTGAGAGAATGGAGAGTCCTGAGATGTCAGTTTGCAGACAGACCGTGAGAAGAAAAGGGGCAACCTTGCTGGTTAATCCCCTCCCCCTCCCAAGGGAATTCTTGCAGACTCCGAGATCGTAACTATATATTCTTAACCCTGCTGGAGAGCATGTTCAGAGGCTGAGTTGAGAGGACTTATTATTGATTATTTGGTTTTGAAATATTTGTATTATACAGGACACACACATACAAATTACATCTGCTGTTATTTTGTTGCTTTCCTTTGTTGTTTTTGTTGGAACATGTGTCTGTGTGTCAAGTATGCACTTTCACTTAAGCATAGTGCTTCGAGAGCATTCTCCATCTTAAAATTCATCCTAGTGCTTGTGATTTTTTTTTTTAAATGACACCACTCTGTGACAATGTGGGTGGTTGGGTATGTCATAATCCTGTCACGCACTTGGGTGCCCAGACTGCAAAGAATCTTCTAATTTTTAAGCAGCAGAGTTTCTTTACCTGAATGAAAAGAAGGCTGCCTCCTTGGTGGAAGATGCCACCCAAGTAGGCTGAGAGGAAAAAGCCAGTAAACCTCTCCTTTTAACTCAAACTCGCCTCTTGACGAACCATTTGATTTTGAGTTGTATCTTATTGTTGTGGTATTTCTGTCCCAGAAGTGGAATACTGTGTTGTTGTTAAAAACATGTTAGCAGAATCCAGCATTTGATGGTACAGGGAAGCAGTAAGCAGAGCAGGCTACTAAAGTGCACTCTGAAATACAAAATGTGCTATGGAGAGTAGATGTGTTTGAACATGTGATCCTAGTGCATCTTCTGGGCTGTCAGTTTGGTGTGTAAGAAGTTCTGGGGAAGCTGATGCGAGATAGGCTTTGACTGCTACTGAGTGAGTTGATCCAGACAAGTGAAAATATTTTGCTGATAAGACTTAGCATTCATGACAACAGTATGGCAAACTCTCTGGGGGAAAAAAAAAAAAGCCTGAAAGGATAGCTTATAGTATCAGCCTACAAACTCTTTTTTGATTGAAGTCAAGAAAAAAGTTGCCTGTTCCAGAAGAAATGTATCTTCTCTTGGGCTTGACTGTGAGAAATCTAAGCTACTGAAGTTGAGAAATTGTTGTCTTTTCTTCTTCAGTATTAAAGGAAGGCTGAATTCTGTGTGATAGCTGTGTAGGTGGATAATTCTCTGCCAGGTGAAAATGGTGGGTTTTGGAGGAAGTGTTGCTAAATGTCAATTTTAATTTAGATAGTCTTTTTTCCACTCCATTGGTTCCAAGAAGCAGGAGTAGCTCTCAAAACCCATTGGCCAGGTATTTTTAATAGGTTTGGTCTCTTTTGGTGGTGAGTTATAGTTTCTCTAAGTCAGATAGAGTGGCTTGCTTAGTCATCTAGCAGATAAGTGTCTCAAAGTTTTACTGTTTGTGTTTATTTTACAAAGATGAGAGCTGTTTACATTGACTGGTAATTCAGTGAGAAATGGGTCCAATGAATTAACTGACATGATTTATCCAAACTGAAGGAGTTTAAACAATATGTTTGAATTTTGTGGTGTGACATTCATTGTGCAGTTTCTTGAAGCTTCAGCACTGTGCTTCTTTGTGTCAGTTTTGCATTGCTTTTTTTTTTACTGCTGACAGACAGACCCTGCAATAAAATATCTATCAGGGCTGATTCTTTTCTATACCTTGCTTTATTATGCCCCTCCCAAAATCCTTTTATAAAGACTGGTGCTGATTTCACAGAGCTGGGAAGTTGTTGGACACTTACAGTCTGTGCATCTTTATAAAGTACGATCATGTTGCTGAAGTCAAACTAGTTCTGCAATAAATATTCCCCATTAAAAAACTATTATTCTAAACAACAAGTCAGATAATCTTTCTCGTATTTTGCTGTTTGTTTACAGCTGAAGTGATGTCCCATGTGCCATTTTGACATGCATCTGTAAGTCCCAAATATTCTCAAACAAAGCCAAGATGGAGCGTGATGGAATGTCATTAAAAAGTGAATTCTCATTTCACTCCTGAGTTAAACCTATTCACTTCTGAATAGTCCTCATGGACATAGAGCAGCATGGAATGTGACAGGTAAACCTGAAGCAGCAGCAAAGCACAACCTTAATAATAAATGTGGAATTGCAAACCACTGGAATATAGTGCCAAATTGTGGTTTAAGTTGCATTGTGACAGAACACTGTGAGGGAAGATAATATTGCCAAACATTAGCAACAGTCAATTCCTATGTGAGGAATTAAAAATTATGTTGAGAAATTATTTGCATCTGTAAAACATTCTCTATAATAAAATGACATTTTGTCTTTCAGATGCAGTATGGCAATATTTTTACTTAAACTAATTTTTCATCATATGAACTGTGTGTTGTCATCTGTGCTATTAGACATAAGCAGACAAAACTGAATTTAAAAATGGACATTCACTTCAATCAATCTTACAATCTTTTTTTTTTTTTTTGACTGCCAATGACGTAATATAATGACCAAGAAATTAGCAGATATTATATATTATTTTAAACAGTGGGCAAAAGTTTTGGAACCAGAGATAATTCTTCACTGACATGACCGTAATGGGCAGAAGAAATACCCTTACAATTTTATAGTTGGTCACAGCTTGGCCATTTAATTTGAATTGAAGGTATGTCTAATCAGTTCAGAGATTAATCTTCATTAATGACACAGAGGAAGAGATTGCATGCACCCTCAGCAAATGCAGATGACACAAGGTTGAGTGGTGTGGTTGACACATCTGAAGGATGGGATGCCATCCAGAGGGACCTGGACAAGCTCTAGAACTGGGCCAATGGGAATCTCATGAGGTTTAACAAGACCAAGTGCAAGGTGCTGCTCCTGGTTTGGGGCAACCTCTGGTATCAATACAGGCAGGGGGATGAACAGATCGAGAGCAGCCTTGCCAAGAGGAACTTGGGGATGCTGTGGATGAGAGGCTGGACACAAGGCAGTAGTGTGCACTTGCAGGCCAGAGGGCCAAACATGTCCTGGGCTGCATCAAAAGCAGCATGGCCAGCAGGCTGAAGGAGGTGATCCTCCTCCTTTACTCCACTCTTATGAGACCCCACCTGGAATACAGTGTCCAGCTTTGTGGTCCCCAGCACAGGAAGGATATCAAGCTGTTGGAGGGAGTCCAGAGGAGGCCACCAAGATGATTAGAGTGGTGGAGCACCTCTCCTACAAGGAAAGACTGAGAGAATTGTGTTTGTTCAGCCTGGAGAAGAGAAGGCTTTGGGTGACCTAATTGCAGCTTTGCAATACCTGAAGGGAGCCTACAAGAAAGATGAAGAGACTTTTTACAAGATGATATAGTGACAGGACAAGGGAGAATGGATCCAAACTAAAAGAGAGTAGTTTTGTATTGAGTATTAGGAGGAAGTTCTCTGCTGTGAGAGTGATTGCTGTGAATTTGTTTAGACATGTTGTGGATGGTCCATCCCTGGAGGTGTTCAAGGCCAGGTTGGATGAGGTTCTGAGAAACCTGGTCTAGTGAAAGGTGCAGAGGGGGTTGGAACTGGATGATTTTTTAAGGTCCCTTTCAACAAAAATCATTCTATGATTCTATAATTCTATGAATATACTAACTGAATAATTGAAATAGATAGAGCTGAGGGAATTGTAGGAGAGGAAGAAAAATTCCTGAAAAAAGTAATTAGGTACTATTGTGAGAGCAACTAGTTATATGGTGCAGTGGAAAAAGAAATTTGAGCGGACTCTGGGAGATAAAGTTTGTAAAGAACCCTTTCCATTTAGGAATACCTAGTGAGTAAAGGGGAAGAGGAAGAAGACAAAGAGACATGCCCTAAAAGCTACAAAAGATCAAGGGAGATAGATAAAAAGAAGGAAAGCAGATAAATAATTTTTGAAAGCCATTTAAAAAAATGTATTAGGGGACAGATGAGTGGGGCACAGTGGTAAGCATTTGGAAAAATGCTGCGCTGGGAGACCTGTAGAGTGCTGAGACCGTGAGGAAGAAAAGTGAGAAAGCATTAAACTCATAATGAGGGAATGAGTTTTGAAAACAAGATGGATAACAATGTCAGGGTTTGGTGCAGAAATGGGAACCAGTAGACAGAACACAGGAGTAAACCAAGCAGCTTTGTGAGGTCACAGTGGCACATTTCCAAGGGAACTGAAAACATGGGATTAAAAGAAGTGCAGAGAATGGCTCATAAAGTAGCAGCAAATGTGGTGGTTGAAACTTGGATAAAGTAAAAAAGTGATATTGATGAAGAGCTGATGAGAAAAAGCAATAATCTATGATTCTTGTCTTCAAGGATTCTATTGCAGTAGGGCAAATAAAGAGTCTCAAGGGTCATGAAATAAGGAAACTAGGCCTTAAGAACCCATAGAGAATAGAAGATAAAACCAAGTAGATTATAGCAGACCATTTGGGACATTTACTTGGCTTGTAAAAAGGAGAGCTTCTTTTAATGTAGTGAATGCCTTGCCTGAACTAAGCAGTAATATTAGTCTCTTGAGTCTTGTGGCTCTTTTGACGAGTTAAAACATTTATTTTAAAGTTACTACTATTCACTTTAAATGATGATGTATTCTGGCTTTGTCTTTAGATGACTTGAACACTTTCAGACTGAGGTAAGTACAATCTTTATCATAAATTTTATCTTTTTTCCTGCTGTTGTGTATGAATCCTTATTGAGTTGCTTCATGATTCCCTACAGCAGTGATTGTAATGAAAGTCATTCTGTAATTAATGCTATTACAAAGGTTTAAAAGACAAAGGTTGTGGCACTCCTGTTTAGTATTATAATATTGTTTTACTGTAGAATAAATAATTTAGTAAACATTTAGCCTTGGTGCAAATGGATCCTAATCCATTGTTCTGTTGATCCTAAAATGAGTTTAGGTTTGCTTAGGCCAGACTTTAATTTGGTCTATTGATATAAATTTTATTATGAAGTGAAATGCACAGGAACCAGGAAAACTAAGCAGGCATGCCAGAAATATGACAACCTTCACTGGGTGCAGTGGTATCCAGAATGACGTTGTGACTATAATAAACACCTAGTTAGTTCATCTAAACTGACACTGCAAGAGACCAGCATATTGTATAGCATGAAGCCAATGGAAAGGTGAAATAAAGGATCAAGTTTAGATAAAAATACTGACTTTACTATTGAAATATTTGCAACATTGCCAAACTCAAATGCTCAGAATGACTGTTTTGAATTTGACTTGAAATGCACACTGTATTTCTAAATATATATACGATTCTGTGAGATTTGTTTATTTTTAGGTTGCTGTGATTATTAAGAACAGGATACATTTGAATTTTTCCTGTGCAACCATTACAGACTTAAAACTCCATTAAAAATGACAAGATTCTTCTAGAAATCCAAGAATCTCAGAGCAAGGACTTCAATACTGAAATTTTGAAACTTTCCATAATATTTTAAAGCTTGCAGAACCACTTGTGAGAGACATTGCTTTCCATTTATGCATTCCACTTTTTAAAGTGCAATAATACCAACTTCAAGGCTGTTATTAAAACCCTTGCAAGCAGGGACATGCTGCATCAAAAAATCAAATAGCCTCTGAACGCAGCTGAGGGTAAAATTAGTCTGGGCAATGGTAGTCAGTGGAATCTTATTCATGCTTGATGACTTGATTGGACAGTCAAGGCAATGTGTAATATGATATCTCATATGCCTGGGATTAGCTCTATTTTCCTTTTATTTTACTGTCTCTTCGAATTAAACCTCTGCAACTTCTCTTTTTCATGTCACTTGTTCTTCTCAGGCCCAGCCAATTGACACATATACTAAGGGCACACAGTGAAAGAAAAACTAGACAGCATTAATATTATTGACTCACAAACTCTTCTTCTCTGATCATTGCTAGATGCCATGGAAATCTCTGCAAATGTTTCTGGTTAATGAAATATTTAGAAATCACATTACAAGAAATTGCCAAGAGGGTGGGATGTATTCAACATTTAGTTGTCATTTTCAGTAAATTTCCATTTTATCACAGTGCCCACAATTCTACTACTGCTCTGAGTGTAATGTACCCACAAGGAAATCCACAGAGGCATGCAGTGAGCTTTTGCTGATTTTTATTTTTTTAATTGAGCTTTTTTGTTACGTGAATATTTGAAAAACATGTTGAGTCCATTATATATATGCTTTAGTAAATATGTTTCAGTCCAAGAAAAGAAACTTGAGTATACCTGTTCACTTTATTGTTAAATAACATAACCACGGATTGGAGACAGGACTGGAGGTGTAGAGTAAGTATGAACAACAGTTTTGACAGTGGAGCAGGATAAGGAAAGCACAAGAATATTGCATGTTTTTATCACCAGATATTATTACTTAGCATCACTAGCCACAAAACGTCAAAAAATAAGAGACTCCACACTTGGTTGTCTCCCTCTCATCTCAGTAAGGAGTAATGGCCAGGCAGAATCTATCTCACCAAGACAAAAGCCACACACGTGTAATTGTGCACAATTTCTCTAGGATTCCTTCACTGTAAAGTGTTGCAAGCAGCACTTGAGATGCTAGCACTGAATCACAGGCTTTACTACTATGAGGAAGAGGATAATTTAATTGATGTTACAATTTTAAGTTCTTCTGTGAAACGGCTTCTAGAGAGATGAAGGACAAAGGGATAATATAACTACTACACAATTATATTATTCACAAGTAAATAGAGAAAAAATAGAGAGTTCATTCAGAGATCTCTTTTTTTAGGAGGGATACAAAAAGAATGGTTTCTTTCCCTCTCTTCTCTGGAGGACAAGTGCTACTAGGGGAGGATCCCTGAAGAAACACTTCTGGGAGGGTATGTGGCTTTAACACTTGAGGAAAGACATCAAAGTTGTGATTAACAGAAGGCACTCTGAGATTGCAGCATTTTAATGTTCTATCGGTGATTTTAACCAAAGAAATCTTTAGTGCAGACCATTCACTTCTGGAAGAGTCAGAAAGTTCAATCTTGTAACAGCTTAATAAGACAGGTTGCAGCTTCAGAAGGCATCTTTTATTGGTTTCCTGTTCTTGACGGTGATGAGGACACACTGACTGTTGGCATCTCGAATGCTGTTGTAACTGTTTAATGGAGAAACAACACACTTAGCAGGATAGCCAGTGTACCTCACAGCAGTACATTTACACTTCAAAGCCCTTGCTGGACAGGGAATGCAGCTTGCATTGGTACAGATTATGATAGTCAAGGTAAAAAACAGAATGCAAATTGGATTTGGCTTTTTAATATAATTTTTAATGGAAAGAAAATTCTTTCTGCTTCATCATCTGCATAGTCAAATCTGGGATTTATTAAGGCATTAAATATGAACTGGGATTTTTTGGTCAGCATTTTTTTCTACTATTTCTATTGCTCTTCAGAATAGAAGGCATCCTAAGTCTGTAAAGAATTTTAAAATTGTATATTAAAGACTGATTTTCCTTTATAGAATAAGGAGATTAATATTTAGCATAGGGGGAAAACACAACTAATAAAGGTGTTCTTAATTTCATGTATAGTTATAAAAAACAGTGAAAGTCCTTTATGTGAACTACAAAAACATTCCCTTGGCCTGTTTATTAAAGATAAGGTCCTACATTTAAGAACCACACATTAAGAGCCAAATAATGTTTCATTTCTTCAAGAGCTGATTCAGTTATTTTTGATTAGTGCTGAGACATTTCAGAAACTATCAGATATATTTATCCACATTTGCTTGGCTGACTCTCAAGGAGAGGATCAAGAAAGGAAGTGGAGAACACCAGTGATAAACTATTCCCAGGAACATTCTGAAGCTGGCAAGCTCTCAAAATCGTGTTTTACTGAGGTTCATATGAACTGCATATTATGTGCAGTCTTCGGAAAATGAGCTAAATGAATGCATTCTGTGCTGTGGGCCCCGAGTTTAGGATGAAATGTTTGCTAAATCTGCTCTCCTTTCTGTAGCTACTTGCTGGTAAGGAGTCATAGTGTAAGATGACTCCAAACAAATCTGCCAAATTAAAAGCCATACTTCTTCTAGAAGAATGAAAGGCACACTGTATCACCTGAGCATACTAGACTTGTTGAAATAGGCTGATTCAGTGGTGCCTATTTGCGAAACTGGTTTTTCTTAACTTGTAACTATTTCAGAAGTTTGTCTTCTTCCATATACCCAAATACTAGTTCCCTAGTTCAGACAAATTACCTCTTCATCTTACCACTACAGAAATGTCCTTATGGCATGCTTAATTCATGATTTGCCACTAGGTGCCCACTATGTGAGTAGAAATATGATACTAGGGAGAAATTCCTATGGTACTTACTACATGACAGATAAAAACTGAAACTGGCTTCATCTGAATGTCAGGTGTAATTTATATGACCAGATCCACTTAAAGCAACTGGTATGTTAGATGATATGCTGCAATCGTTTTTCAATTAGCCATAGTTCATATATAAAAGATCTTCTATGCTACAGCAAGTTATTTATCCAAGTTAAAATTGTAAAACTGAAAAGTCAGAAATGACCATGAATTAGTAAGTCAAACTTTCTATGCTGCTATTCAACAAAGAGAAAGCTTTAAAATACTTTAGTAAGACAGGAATATTTAATTACTGAGCTGTAAGTATGGAAATTATTGCATTCAACAAGTACTTGTCCTAATTGGTCTTAATTTTCCACAGATTTTATTTTTACTTACTTGCAAATTTTATGCTGCTCTTAAGTACCCAGAAACCAAAGCAGTGTCATTTCAACAGATCATTACTCTACTGCTGTGTTGTTTAAGATATTGCAGGTAGTCACATATGAGAGAAAAACTGCAGAATGAACAAGTATGATATAAACAGATAGAAATCAGAGATGTCTTTTGCAAAATGCAGCTCGTGACATAAGGAAAGACCAGAAGACTGGTCACTCATGAGGGCAATAAAGTGCATTAGTTTTATGAGATTTGACTGTTGACTTTTCTTTGTGTTTAAAAAAAATACAATACTACAAATAGTATCTGTGGAAACTGTTGAATTTTGGAGTGGATTAGAATCATAAACATAAAATGCCTCTTTTTTGATGTCTGGAAATTAACTTTCTATGTTTTTTTTATCTGTAGGATCCTTATGAAGAATCAAAAAAGTCTAGGCACGTCTGGCACACACAAAAACGTCTGTGCATGTTTTGCCATCATGCACTGTGTCTCCAGCCCCCTCTTAAACCTATCAGGAGCTTCAATGTATATCCTGATCTGGGCCCTCTGAAGTCAAACTATGTCTCTGTTTCCATTTGGGATTTCACCAGGAAGTGCTTCAAGTACCAAGCTGTAGGCTGATACCATGAGACTTGCAGAACTGAAGAATTCAGATAAGCCCATACAAGCTTTGAACCTCCAAACCTTTTGAAGATTGTATGTCATGAACTGTAACTCCACTGCTGTCTGCAGACAACACTGAAGCATGAATGGAAACAGATCTCTGTTTTGAAAAGCTCCTGTGGGTGGCATAAGGACAAAAGGATAAATACAACTATATATGGAAATACAACGCCTTTCAGATAAGCATCCTGTCTTTGAGTATTTCCCTGCATCCATGATGATAACAAAAGCTCATAAAATGAGTTTATTTCCTGCTCACCCCTGCATTTTCATTGCGTTGATCTGATGCAGTGATGTGTTCTTTAAACATACATTTCTCTATTTACACAGTCAAGCTGTTGTTGTTTACTGTACTCCTATTAAGCTGGTCAGGGGTGTATATTTGAGGGAAAATCCAGCAGTAGCCAGAAGTTGCTGCAGTAGAAAGAAGAGTAAATAACCTACAGGCATTGACAGGGACTCAGTGTGGAGCAGAGCATGCACCCAACCCATGAGCCTTTGCCAATTTTTCTTAAGTCTGTGAGTGAAGTCATGGAGTATCATGAGACCTTCTGTCCAGCATTAGATCACCACCCTGTTTTTAACAATGATAAATAGCAGATAATACAGGAAAGTATACAACAGATTGGGAACATTTCGGGGTTTTATTTCTTCTTGCAAACCTTCCCAAATTTTAATAGCCTTTGAAAAAGGCTTTTCTAAATTAAATGTTGCATAGATATTACAGAGGCATGTTTAAACTTCCTATAGACTTTCTTCACAAATTGTGGCTTCAGAAGCCTATTTCTAGGAGACAAAATCATGTGGCAATTAATTCTGCAAAGTCTGAAATTGTCCACATTTATACATCATCTACAACTATATATTTTCCGGAGAAAAAAAAAGGGGGTTATAAAATTTTTTAATAAGCTTTTTTTTAAAGTTTTTGTTTGGTGGCTTCTGTGTTATCAGAAACATTGAATGATCATTATTTGTCTTTCCCATGAATGTCACCCTTTACTGACCCAACATGGAAGAAAATATTTCATGTAGATCTAAATAGCAACCTTCCAATACCTAAGATGAGGTCATCAAGAAGACAGAGTCAGACTCTTCACAGTGGGAGGACAAGAGACGACGGACATACACTGAAACAAGATATTGTTGGATGAGTCACAAAGAAAAGCTTTTGCACTATGAGGACACCGGAGCACTGTAAGAGGCTGCCCAGGGAAGCTGTTTAGTTTCCATCTTTGGAGGTTTTTCCAGATCCAACTATATAAACCCCAGAGGTCACCCTACCTTAATGGGTGGTTGGACCAGAGACCTCCTGAGGTCTCTTCAAGCTGCGTTTTTCTGTGATCTTGTATAGTACCACCTGCTAGTTTTCTGTCTTCCAAACAGAAAAGCCTTCCTCACACAGACCATTGGCTATCTTTGAAAATTTTTGTTGCTTCTCTACCCTTTATTGTGTCCTTTTTGATACAGGGCAACCAGAACTGCACATGCTTTTCAGGAGAGTGTGAACTGAAGATGTTCAGTGCTTTGTTCCTTAGTCCCTCAGAAGTATTATTATCCTAGTCTATTTGCCTTTTTGACTGAACCTCACTATGCAGTTGAGATTTTCAGAGGATTATATACAATAATCCGATGACTGTGGGTAAAGGAAGACATCTCAAATGGTTACAGCAAATTTAAACCCCATAATTTTGTATATACAAATAAATCTGGGTTTACTCATTGACGCAGATATTCATCTGTTGTTTAACATCTAATATTGTTAATTCCTCCCGCAGTACTTTCAGTCAGAATAGTTTTGAACTAGTATGATTTTTATTATCATATGAAAGTTTTATTATAGAATGAACAACCATGCAAATTATGTCTTCATATTATGTTTTTGTCTGTTTTCAAGACATCTTAAAATCTATTAGAAAATGAAAACTCACCATCAAAGGAGAATGAAGATGTAAAGTCTTGTTACTGTGTCCATGCTTTTCTTCTTTTATTACTTTTTTCATTGTTATGGTTTTAGACCTAATTAATTTCTTTTAATTCTAGTTAGACATGGCTTCTATTTCTGTGGAATAACTGTTGTACCAGCCTTCATTACTCTGACGCTTAACCTTGATGTTGTTGCTTTGTTCCTTTCAAGGTTATTTGGCTTGATAGAATGTTTATTCAAAGACTATTATCATATGTATCTATAACTTTTGGCTGTTCCTAATAAATTTCAATTAATAAAACTCCTAGTAGTTTAATAATTATGTATTAGACCAAGTCACATATATCTCAGGATGAACTCAGGAATTGCTTCTCCTCTTGTGTATTCTCTAATTTGATGTTCATAGAAGAAATCATTTATGGCATGTAAACCCAGAGCCTTTGTGTGTGGTTTTACATGACATCTACTTAACCCACCCAACAGACTGAATTCTCCCCTCAGCTTTCACAGTCTCCCCACTGCTGTGGCTATGTGGCTAGTTGTATATACTTATTATGGGACCTGTGACGAGTTGTGAAAGGAAGGGTTGCAAGATTTAAGCTACTGGGGAAAACTGCCCGCCTCTCTAAAGGAATATTCAACCATGTCGGGAGTTCTTGCATCATCTTGATCCCCCAGTGGTTTCTAGTGCCCTATTAATGTGGCATTCCTTCATTAAAGGCTTATGTTTAAGGCTAGTAATGTAATACAGCAAGCAATCTGTAAACACTTTATTTCTGCATTATCATTGCTTTTATTCTTTTAATAAGTGTAGGCTTGACATTTGGGTTTGTTTTTCTCCTGATTGAAGCTCTGAAACCATTCAGCTCTTTCAGAGCCCAGAATGTTGACACTAAAATGTAAGCCCCAAAGCCAGAAGGCTTCAAGAGAAAAACACTAATCTGTAGGGAAAAGGAAAATTACTTCTTAAGTTTCATTTCCATAAATTACAGCCTTGCTCAGAAAAGTTTTTTCCATTGTTTTCAGTTATGTTTTTTGGAATGTCTTTATATTCTTTCTATGGAAACACAGTGGCATTGCTGGGTATGCAGGTACAGATGATGTTCATGGAATGTGAAAAATAATAGTGAGAGAGAGATCCTCAAGTGCTTGTGCACTCATAGTACTGAAATACAGAAAATTAACTATCACATTGTCCTGAACTGTAAAAACTATCAAGATGACAAGCTGAAAAGAATGACCATAGCTGGATGGAACTGAATGTCTTTCATTCCAAACCACAAGAAAGAGAGTATTGACCTACTAAGGAAAGTTTCTTCAAGCTGAGACCTCGAGTGAATCCTGCAAAATGATGTGAATTTTGTTAGATCAGAACCTGCAAAGCCATGCAGGGCTGCACTAGCTTGCATCTATGCACTAGGCACTACATACTAGATAGCTCTTATAAATAAATCTTTTCAGCCACTTCTATGGAGATTTTACTGAAAAAGTGTAAAGCAGTAAGAGACCCATGAAAGGGGAAGGTCATCTGGTTCCTGTTAGTGATGGAGGCCACTTTTGTGCTCAAGTCCAAAGGAGTTATGACAAGAAAAGAAATTCAATACTTCCAGATTTTGGTACAGTTACACCAAAAGAGAGAAGTCAGTGAAATGTGCCCTTAGACTCAGGCCTGTACAATAGTTAGCAGCACTGAATGAGTGCTAAGTCAGTATCTAAGAGGCATTTACGTACTGTTTGGAAAGAGAGTTAAGGGACACTGGTCCCTGTATGAAAAACAGACTTTGCCTAAGAGTTATTTTTGCACCAACATTTGGCCTTGGTCTGTTTTGGAAGTGGTGTAGGGCACTGACTGAAAGTCTTAGAGAGGGAAAAATACCATTGTATGTGAAGGTGCAGGAATAACATGAAGAGATTCCTATGCTAGGAATAAGGTATCTTTTTTGTGAAAGGGAGAAGGCACTTGGCAGAGACATCTGCATGTAGTTAGCTGTTCCTTTAAAGACAAACCTGTCTGTTTCCTATACTGTTGACTACCTCTTCAAAATAAAGTTATCCTTAATTACAGTTTGAAAAGCAGAGATGGAAGGTTATCATGAGACAATTATTGCACATCTGGTAACCATAGGTCATGAGGGAACACTGGCCAGCCAAGTGTGCTAGCACTCATTCTATAAAGATAGTCAGCAGTACTGTATACATTTACCTCCCTGCACTTGTGGTGGGGTCAAACGTCTCCACATCATACTCTGAACTATGCACTTACTGCCTGTGTTGTGACAGGACGTGTGCGTGCCAGCAATCTAAAATAAGTTTAGCATTTGTTCTAATTACTGAAAACCATCTTGAAAGTTTGCTGCTTATTTATTTGATTTCGACTGGGTATTGTGTACAACTGAACTTCCAGTTCAGGCTTTTCAGTTTTGATTTGTTGGTGGGATTTTTAGTTTTGACTTTTGATTTATCAAGAAAAGTAATCAAAACAGGAAAGCTTTTATTTCTATTTTCATGTATTTTTCTTCTCCAAATTTCATGAAGTTGCATAGGTGATCCTGTGGGCTTGTAAATGACCCTGTCAATGAAAACATTTTGATTAAATCTAGCGTGTTTTATCAAGTCTATCTATCAGAAACTTCTGTTTTCTGTGGTCTGCTGGGAAGTAAAACAATGATCCAATTCCTACTAAACATCTGAGCCCAGATCACACTTTGAAGTGAATGGCATAATGCCCATTATTTGATGGGAGCAGGCTCAACCAAAATTACTTTTTACAGAATAACACAGGCAATTGAATATTTTTAGTTTTGCAGTGGCAGACATCTTGATTGCTAACATTCCCATGTTCTTCATACTAGATAATCCTCTAATTACAGGAGATTTAAAAAGTACCTGGGTGAATTTCAGTAATGTTGTACTATGGAGGACAGGGAGTTAGACAGCAAATTTGTCGGTCATAACGTATTCCACAGTTTATAACAGTTCATAACCTTGCTTATGAACGCTTGACCTCATGCTCGCAGTAGACATCAGGCTAGACTTAACGTAGGAGGTAGGCCTAGCACAAAGATGAGTAATTCAGCATGTTAGAAGTATATAATGTAGCTGTCTAAGGCTAGCGGTATTTGTCTGGGACCTTGCCCTTTTATGCGGCTCCATGATGTAAAGAAGTAATTGTAGTCACTTAATAGCTGATGGTAGTAGGTACTTAATAACTGATGGACTTACATCTTTCTGGAAGATCTTTATCCAAAATGTAAGTACTAATAACTGCTTTACAAGAGGATTAAGCCCCGCTAGAAGTTATCCAGAACTTCTTCTCTTTTTGTCCCATTAAGCTCTAATCTGGTATACAGAGTTCTCTCCACATGTGAGGCCCTGTCACCCTCTCTCTGATGCTACACACCCAGTCCTGCTCCCTGCCACCCTCTCTCTCTAGCACGATAAATGTAGAACTGATGCATGCACAATGACTTATCTTCAAAGTGAGAACTTCTCCCCTTCCACCCCACCCTGGTGCACTGTTTATAGCCTGATGTTTATAGTCTTGTGGTTAAAGAGCTTCTCGGGAAATGTGTCTTTGCCTGTCTGCATGACAGGAGGATATTGCACTTCAGCTTCCTAATTACAACTGTCTATTGTGTGAAAAAAGAAGGGGGAGAAGAAATTCCCTTGGACCCTTTTAGAAAGGCAGGAACAACTACAGAGGTCCTGAGTACCTTCTGACAGCTTTCAAGTGACAATGGCAAAGACATTGAGGAGAACACGCTCCAGCCACTGAATCCTTTTAGGATGCCATAATGGTGTTTGTCACTCTGAGCTTCTCAGGTACTTCAAGGTCACAGTGTGGTGTTCATGAAGTTAAAGTAGATGAGGTAGCACTTGATTAGAGAGGTTCAAGTTCCAGTTTTGATGCTTGGTGCTCTATTTCTGGTATTTCAGATGTTTGTGATTTTTTTTATGTAACTCCCAGTATTAATTACTGTCTGAAGCAAGGAATAGTTGAAAGGTAAATAGGCATATTTTAATAACAGAAGTGAGTGACTCAGTCTTGTGATGAAATCATAGAATCATAGAATCGATTGGGTTGGAAAAGACCTTCGAGATCATGAAGTCCAACCCTTGGTCCAACTCCAGTCCATTTACCAGATCATGGCACTCAGTGCCACATCCAAATGAGAACTCTTTCGGATGTCTCAGCTCCTTTAGGTTTTATTTGTGTACTCCTGAGATTCTTATAGCATGACTCTTCCCAAGATATTTAGCAATGCTAAGAGGGAAAGGTTTTAGCCCTCTTACTGGCCTTTATTGCAATGAATAATTTTCTTCCTTCCTGGTAAGCCACATATAATTGAAGGTTGAGGAGCATGGTAGAACTGGACAGCCTTACACTCTGCCTACTTTTGCTGAAGATGGGAACTGCTGGTCTAGAGCTGTGTTCATCATCTAATTTGGAGCACTGCAAAAAGGAAAACTTCACACAGACATAGACTTTCCAGACCTCCCTTATAATATGGGAATTTCTCTATTGTGCCTTTAGACCCTATGTCCTGTATAAAAAGCACACAGGAGATAATTTTTTCCATGTTTTTCTTGTTTGTCCCCTATCTATTCTTCCCAGGCTGCAGCTCTGAGAATATGTAAGCATTCACAGAGGCAGAGCAGGAGAGAAGCCTTCAGCATTTTTTCCTTCCTTAAGAAGCTAGGATAATTCACTGTGTTAAGTAAACTGGGACTGGGTGGAGTAAGTAGGAACATCTGCATGTCTTATGTTATGACTCCCCTAGCAGTCATCCCTAGTGCTGTATGGTTCCAGAAAGTCTCTCAAGCATATAGATGGTGGCGTTCCAACAAACTGGAACCGCTGGCTACAGCTGATGTTCAGCAAGTCACTTTATCTGCAGCTGCCTTCATCTGTTGCTGGGTTTAGATTTTGTATGCTGAAGGAGGGACACAATTCCAAATGACAAAAAAAAAAAAAGGAAGAAAAAAAAAGAAAAAAAGAGGACAAATACCAAGAGAAGTCTGAGACTGTGAAGATGAAAAGAAGTTTTAGAAGAGGTTATGTCAGTTGTGGCTTTTAAGTACATGGTAGGATTTATTGCTTGGAATTAGATTTACATTAGCAGGATAAGATCCTCCAATTCAGTCACTATGACAAAATCCACTACTGTTAAGGATGAATTTAAGAGACCATGCAATCCCAGCAATTATTCCTAATTCTTATAGATAAATCTATAGTGATACTGCTCAGGAACAAAATACAAATAAGTATTTAGGAAAAATTCTGCTACCATGTTTGCTCAGAAATACAAACAGCTATTTTAATAACAAATGTCAACCTGACATCCTTTTTGTGTGAGTAATTTCAGTTTTTATGCTATGAAAATACATTGCCTCATAAGAGGAAATAGCTCACAAGTTCCAGCAACCACAATAACAGCTGTCAATTTGCTCAGTTTATGGTTATTTTGTCAGTGGATTTATCTGATCAGATAAGAAGTCTCTTACTGCACAATCCTATTTTATTCACAAAACTGAACATAATAATAAAAAGGTGTTAGAAAGAGGGTTTGCAAGTTAAATGGTACATCAACAGCATTATTTAGCTGCCATTTCCACTATAGNCAACAGCATTATTTAGCTGCCATTTCCACTATAGCGGTTCTCACCCTACTCTTTTTGCCACCCTGACTCAGTCCAATGAATAGTATTTCCCCTTGCTGTTGTCCCTCTGCTTCTTCATTCTCTCAGATCTACCTTATCTGAATAATATTCTGTGATTCTGAACTGAGCTGTTCAAGAACATTACTGCTAATTCATAAATGAAAATTGAATTAGTTGGATCTAAATTAAGATCTTTGTGAATTTATCAATAAAAAAACCACATGGATTTAACTGATTTGTGGGACAAGGTGACGTGTATGCTCCACTGCACATTTACTGGCAGTGAAGTCTATTCCTCCTTTCATTTTTAGTGTATAATGGAGAGAAAATATTTCATATTTCTACTTATTGTCAGGTGGACCAGCAGCTGTGAAGGTGCATGAGCCATATAAGACAAATGCCCCTTGCTCAGAAATGTTGGATTTTGATAAGGATCAGAAATTCTGCAAAAAAGAATCCCCACAGCAACAAGCCCTAGAGCCAGAGCTGAGACTTACAAAGAGATTTAGATTTAGAAACTGATATAATTGTGTGTCTTGAGGGTGGGCTAGTCATAATTTTTTTCTGGGTTTTTTTTCCATTCTCACTATTATCCCTAACCATATTAAGTCCAGTAAACTGAAATTTCTCCTCTCTGTTAAAAGCAGCATCACACTGTTAGTAAAGACACTATAACTGTGAAGATCTGAGAAACAAGCCCTCTTGGTCCACATTTTTAGTTGTGAGGCACGCTTTTCTAAGAAAGAATATTACATGTTAAACTAGCTGAAATTTAAAAAAAAAGAGAAACAAAAGTATTCTCACTAAATAAATTTTGCTTTATGATCAAACACACTTTCTGCAAGAGGATTTTCCTTGCCAGTGAGAGCTGATAACTAAGCAGAGAAAAAGGAATTTACAATGGCCAAGATTCACTTAAGATATTAGTGTTATTCCTTAAGGTGTTGGTGTTACTATGATAAATATGCTGGCATTCAGAACATGAGTTTGTTGTTCATGCTTCCTTAGAGAAATACACTAACTTATGCACAGCACAGGGCTTCTCTCCTAGTGTGTCCCTGATGTACTGGGGTTTGGAACCCATGTTTCTTTGTGGTTTTAGCTGTATTACAGTGCAAATCTGGACATTACCCCAGATGCTGTTTCTTACTTTCTGCGATGTTACTTTCCAGCAAAACTGATGTGGGAATAAGATCCTTGAACTGTTCTAAAACTCTGAGTCCAAGCTGAATGCAATAGCCAGAGTTTTCCTGCTAAACTCACAACATCACTGTCTCAAAGGGTAGCAGCTGTATCAATTAACTTTATGAAAGGTTTCCTCGAAACATCATGAAGCTACAACATAAGTCATGCATTTGCTCTGTAATTCTATGGTTCAAAGCACAATCAAATACTTTGCGGTGTGGTATTCTTACTGTTCTTAGCAACTTTTTTAATCATTACATCTTGCTTTGGACTAGACAAGCTGCCAGAAAAGGTTCAGTTAAAGGTCTTTTTCATTTCACAGTTAATTTCACACTGATATCACCCAATAGCCACAAAGAGCTATTCTGACAGCAGGATAGAGCTGGAGCACAGTGGTAGTCCAGCCAGACCTTAGAAAGGGGAAATTCCCAGCAAGACAGTTAAGCTAAGTCTGCCCCATGAACTCCCCCTACAACACTTCCAAAACTTTTCAGGTCCAAGAGAGCACACATCACTTTCCCCAAACTAGGTGCCTAGTTCTTGGTAGTAATGGAAAAAACCTTACATCATCGTCATTTTGATGTCAATGAATTTTGTTCTTAGCCAGACCAGTCCTTAAGCAAGTCACTTTTTTTCCCCCTCCATGATACCCACTTCCTTAGGATCACTGGTCTGCTCAGTGTTATCTTCCACTCCTTTACCAGGTTCTCCTCTATGGCCCAAGTCCTGTATGAGAACTGTGAAGAAAAGCTAGAGAAACTACTACATAGAGTACTATTTTAAACATGTAATATTGGACCAGGGAGAGCACAGAACAATGTTATCACTGATTCAAGCAATAGACCAAGACTGCAACAGTGGCTTCAAATTTGTAGCATATGATGCTTCAGCCTGTAAAACACCCACAGCTTTTGAACAGCAGAGACTAAGGCATGAGACTAAGGCATCTTTAATGACTGCTACAGTGGCCACTGTGCTTTTCCCTGAAACGTCTTGTGTTACGAATATACATGAGTGCCCTCCATGTCTGCATATTTATCATGAAATTATATTAGTAGGTATGTGTACTGAGCTTATGTCAAACAGAGCAGTACCTCAGGAAGCTAATTTTTTCTGTAGTTTGTCTTCAGGAGTGTAGAGTTTGTGCCAATTACATTCTTCAGGAAAGTAAAGCACTTTAAAAACATATTGACCAAGTTAGTCATACATAAAAGGACTTTAGAGTCAGAAAGGAGAAGAAAAGTACTTCTAATTATAAATCAAAGGGACTCCACCAACTTCAGAGAAGTTAGAGAAAAAGCCAAGATGAGAGAAGCTCCATTTGTGAAGAAATTGAACCCAAAAAAAAGGACACTGAGAGGATCCTAACCCATCTATGGCTCAAAAGAGGTCAGGAGAGTATGATGAAGTAAGGATACAAGTGTTTTTTGTTTTGCCCATGCCTGTGAACATCTTATTCTGCTTGAGGAATATTCTACTGGTCTGAATCAAATTTTTCTGCTTGAAAGTGTACAAAATCTCTATCTGTAGATCTGACTACATGCGTCTCAAAACAAGAATTTGAAATTAAAGCACCAACAAGGTAGGAGCTATGAAAAGGATAAGCTTAAATCAATTGGAAATTTCAACAGAGAATTCTAGTATGAAAATATTCACATGAAATAACCCATGTCTGAACCAGTGCCAGAATTATCAGAAAAAAGTGTGCTATAATCTAGTTTCTGATAATCCAGAAAAAGAGCCTATTGAATGACTAACCAAAGATTTTAACTAATCTTTCCTACACAGGAATCACAAAGATTGTAAAATTTTGTTGTTTAATTGTGTACATAGGGACTGATTTTCACTTACATTAAATGTTATTATATGCATAATCAGGTGGACTTTGAGAAATATATGCATGGAATAGCATTAAGTTTGAGGTATCACAGGACAAATGGAATTATATTATTGGGTTTTATTTTCTTTTTATGTCTATTATATTGTCTTTGCACTTCTCCTTCATTGATACATTTTTAAACAATGAATTAATCTTCCTTAGCTATTTTCCTGAGAAAAAAATTCCAATAGATGACATCCTGAAAGACTTGGAAAAAACTCTGAAGGTCTCTGAGCTAGGTTTAAATTTTTTATTTATTTTTGCTCACATGCATCTTTCTTCATGTGGCTCTCACTTAGGTATGTAGCTGTTCCAAGCCAGTTTAACAAAGCAAAGCTCCACTTAGCACACACACAATGAGGACTCAATTGTGTCCTTTCAGCTTTTTCCAGAAAGATGATGCCACTTGATGGTGGTTGAGTATAATAAGATGTCTCTGGGTAGATTTAATATCGAAATGTGTAAAGTAGTGTGAACATCTGATTAACATATGGAAATCGTTTTTAAATAAGGCTTTCTTTTCAAGTGCTGAAAGTTTGAAAGTCTTTTATACTGTTTAATGATGCTGTGGTAGCAATTCCATGGTTATAGCTATAATCTGCTTTCACATTCAATTTTGAAAGCCCAAACCCGTCTGCATATCAGTTTTGAGAAACAAAAGTATTGAATATGACATTTTTTCATGTGTGGTCTTCAAAAGGAGACAGAATGTACTTATGGGAAATAATCAGATGAGATACAGAGAAACGTGAAATTTTGCATAACCAACCATGTCTTCATATGAAAAGGTTTTCAAACCTATCATGAGCAGAGACATGAGTATATGTAAGTATAGAACACTAGATCATATCACAAGGTAATATGGCACTATAAAAAAAATAGAAAAGTGTTATACGCCAATGAAGTGTTTTGATTATATTTAGCAAAATTTTAACACAGAATGTAAAGAAAATCAAACTTCACATTTTGGAACCTTTAATAAAAATGCTCTTGTTTTAGCCATGCATTGCTGAATCAAGAGAACAAAATGAGTTATAAAACTTTGCTTTCCTTCAGCTGAGTTCAAAGCTGAGGCAAGACTAAGCTATATTAGGCTATTCTCCTTGAGATGGTCAATTTAATCTGAACTTGGATAGATCTGAAATATTTTCAGCAGCTCACTCACTGTATTGTGATGTCTAGTTGCAAAAATAAACAGAGAGAAAAAATCTATTAAAGATCAGACAGAAAAAAAGTGTGAAAGGGAATCAAGTAAAGACAAGAAAACTGCAGTACAATAAAATACTGTATAGGAAAGGTTTGAAATATGTCCTCTTTTGTGACAGCTAGATATCCTGTTTCTTATAAGGCTGTTCAGTAACCCTTCAGTTTTCCTGACTTTCTTTTCCATAGTGGAATTCAGCTACAAATTAAGTGGAGTAATAACAACATTTCTTTTATTGGCTGCTTAACTGGTAGAATTCAGAAAGTCATGTATATTCACCAATTTTACATATTATTTACTGTCTGGAACATGTCTGGCACAGGCCCCATAGCAATCTTCTCTGTGGAGGAGGAGCACAAGTGTCTCCTGTGCGCAGTCAGCAGTGCATCTATCTGTTCTGTCACAAATCCTCACACTTTGTGTCTGATATCTTTCCTATAAGCTGCAGGATTGTTGTAACTGCCCTTGAGAATATGTATGCCTGGGGTCAATGTTGATGTCATCTCCCACTAGGACACTGTGAAATGTGAGTTTGTGGAACTGGGTCTCGTACCAAAGAAAATCTTCCTTAGTTCACTTTTCCTCTGAACATAACATCAGATAAAAGTAAGCATGTTGTTGTCATTTTATGTTACCATTTAGAGAAGTTCTCTTCTTTCTCCTACACTACAAATCATTCTTTCTCCCAGTGCCAGATACACAAAAGTTTCTTAAGAGTGTAAAGTTCCAGAGAGACACGATATAGATATAACAGTGTATATTAGTGTATGTAACTCTCATCTTCAGAACAAAGAGGGCTCAGAGTTAATTGATTATCTCTCTCATACACAGGACAGTACAACAGGTCTAAGATAGCAATGTAGGAAAAGAAAGATAGCTAGCAAAAGGAGAATTAGATGAGTGTTAGAGACAGAGAAGAAAGAAAAGTCAATTGATCTGAAACACACAACAGCTCTCAAAGGGTGCCCAGCTTTTCCGGTGCATGTGGGTCTTGTGTTTCAGTGGGTTTGGCAAATTTACTCTGCCCATGAGAAAATTTCCTTTTCTTTATAAGAACAAATGAAAACAAGCTTTTGAGATTGCTTCAGATTGAGATTTTTTTAATCTGAAGACTGAGTTACAGGGCTCTGAGTGCATGCCATTTAAGACACTTACAGGGGAAAAGTACCATCAGAGAGTTCTGAATCAAAAGCACAGGGATTGACACAACAATGTGAATGTTTTAAATATGCATTTTAGGTTAGTCACCTACCACACCATAAAAACTTTCTATTTGAAGTAATATAAACAGCAGAAGCAAAAGCAACAAGGAAAGCATGTTAATGGAGAATCAGGCTGAGAGAAATGTTTTCGTTACTATAGGAGTGAAGGTAGATTTGGATAACAGCTTCCTGTGTGGCAGCTGCCCACTAGCTAACTACCTGACTATAAGAGTAGAACACAGGAGCAGGTATACCATGGTTGAGCTTCATGCCAAAATACCTGGGAAGACGTGAGGTCTGGTTGTTAACTGAGATGAAGCATAATTTATTAAGTATAAAATCACTACACTAGTAAAAGAAATGTCTGGGTGAAAATAGCCATTCTATGCTTCAGATTTCTGTTTCAGATAAAGTGAAATGTGCATTGTAGAACTAAACATTACTGTGTGTTTTTTTCACAATTTGTCTAGCACCAAAGTTATAAGCATTTCATAACAACTCTACAGGTATATGTCCTGGTAATTAATGTCTATTTTCTTGTTTGTATTTTCTATTTTTTTCTTCTAGTTTTGTAAAAAGAGGAGTAAGCTTTTAAATATCAGATATGGTTCTGCAGGATTTTTTAAACTTCATGGAGTATTTAGCATTTAGAGACCCTCTGTACACAATATTCTGCTTATTTGAGAGATTTTAGGATGGAATGAATTGCCCTCTGGAATTACCTACATCTCTTCAGATTGACTGAGGGGCCCAGATTACTTTTCAGAATAAATTGGAGAGAGCCAGAATGCATTTCATCCTGGATAAATCAATATCTTGGTCTGTTCCAAGACAACAAATGTAATCTCCATCTAGATAATAAACTCCTCAGAGGTGAAACACTTGGCACACTACATCCACTCTGGATATTGTTGTGAGTCTCATGACACACTGTTGTTTGTTTGGGTTTTTTTCCAGTTAAGCTTCAAGATATCTGTTCTAACTTTTCTGCTTTTCCCTATACTGTCTTTTACTCAACTGTTATAGCAATAGGTAGAATTTTCCAAACAAGAATAGTTCAGCAAGGAGGGGGAGGGGAGTCCAGCAAGGAGAGGGATAGATACTTTTGCTTATGGTTGACAGAACAAGGTAACTGCACTTTTGGATGGTGTATGGAAGGACAAAAGATGAAATTATATTGTTTCCTCCTGTCAGCAAACAGCCAAAATATTAAAAGTGATAAGAGCTCATTTACATTATAGTAGGCAGTTAATAAACTGCTATAAGACTACATTAAATGGAGTAATCACTACAACAGCCATTCCTCATTTTTGTGCTGGTCTAAAGGTAAACTGGCAGGAGAAATGAACCTAACTCAAAAGGGATTACAAGTCAGAGTTACAATTTAATAAAAATATTACAATAAATACAATGATACAGAGAAAAAAATTGGTTTTAATTCACAAAACCCAGAGGTATAACCCAGCCCCCTGGGGCACAAACAGAATGGTGTTTGCCAGCCCCTGTGCTGGGCACCACGGGGTCCCTCTGAGTACAGAGTAAAAGGAAAAGAAAATATGTTGGTGAGGATGATGGTCACAGACTGGTGTAGAGTGGCAGACGCAGCCCTATTGAGGTTTTGGTCCTCATCTGGATCTGACAAGTGGTGCCAGAAGTCTCCAAACCCCAAGATTATGTATGCTCAGGTTCAGAAGGGAATGCCCAGTACCTCCCCCAGGGTGGGGAGTTTGACAATGAGTGATTTGTTCTGTGAGTCATGAGATTTTTTTGGACTCCTTGATGGCCCATTAGCAGACATGACCCCTCAGGCTGGGTGTAAAGGTGATAATGACACCCTGGAGGGGTGTTATCACACATTGGTGTGAAAACAAGGAAACACTCCTGCGTTTCCCAGAGTTCTCTAACACCCAGCTTGTAGCCTGAGGTGTCAGATGTCCCCTGGGCAGCTGCTGCAAACAATCCATTATTAACAGCTCATCAGAAATGATACAGATGGTGTAGAATACACAGTTTTGGTCACACCCACACAGTGGTAAACTGGTTCCAGCTGCTGAATTAGGACATTTCAGAGTGGCTGATGTATGACTCAAGGGGCACAAAAATTAATGATGGGCCTCAATTCTGCTTTAGGGACAAAAGAAAACTTTGTGCTCTTTGAAAATTGCTAGGAAGACAACATTCTTAAAGCTGGATTTGGAAAGACTTGTTCTTCCATTTGTTTACCATGGAAACTGTATTAACCTGATAGGTCCTATGGCAATTCTTTAACCATGATATAAACCTCACTTTTCAAAGAGATGAAAAAGCTCTTTCCTGTAAAACCTGTCCCATGATTCTTATTGCTTCTTCTGCTTTGTCTTCCCTGTTCCGGATTAGCCAACTGCAGTTGGTAGCACTATGTTGGTTAGCTAGTTTCCTTCCTTGCAATTGCTGGTTTCATGTCATCTTACTTCCTGCCTCATTGCTTCTTATGAAATGACCAAAATATCCCCAAACTATTTTTCCTTGCAAGTGGATTTCAGGACCTGTCAATTTTGGCACACTGAGTTCCAGTTGTAATCCAGACCAGGAGGGATTAATATCAAGTCACACTTTAGCCTTTGTGATTATTCTTCATATGCTGTTCTGCCTTTGCTCTAGCCCAGAGCTGTTGTATCACCTCTCCTCCAACCTCACCTACCTCTCTTACCTATTAAAGATTAGAATGGCCCTTTTTTCTCGTGGACAGTCACTTGTTTGAAGAATCCCAGGCACTGTGTAGCAATACTTCAAAATGTGCCATGGGTTAAGCATCAAAAGGAACCAGGTAGAGTTTCACACAGCCTGTGGGTAAGTGATAAGAAAGGCATGTTGTGGCTACATAGGGCCATAAATACCCTGGGGTGTGCTGCAAATTGCTGGAAACCTCTCTTCCATTTGGCAAGCACAAATTCCATTCAGTTGTGTTCATATACTAAACACAGAGAAAAGGGTTAAATAAGGATTGTTGTCAACACTGATTGTAACTTGTTTGCTTAAACTTACTCATATTTCAACTGTCACCTAAGAATTGTGCCTATATTAATGCATATAGTCCATTCATTAGTTTATGCATCCAGAATTCTCCAAGGAATGTCTCAAGCCCACAACAGGTTCTCATATACCCTATAACTTCATTTAGGTGAAAAATCCATGACATTACAGATTGCTGGACAACTTCTGGCTAACTAAACAAGGGAATTATTTGTTTAGTCCTCTGTGTAGATTAACATAGAATTGGTGACAATTTCTAATGCTCATGTTTGTGAGAGTAGGATAAGAGGAGCTGCAAAGCAACAGGAGCGCATCCTACTTGTGGTTTATTGAGATCTTGGTGTTCTTTCAGCGGCACCCAAATACACCAATAGGTACTGGTATCCACTGTGAAAGTTCAAACTAAAAAACAGAAATAATTTCAGAAGTGTGTCTGTATGTATTATAATTATATGTGTGTGTGTATCCACATACATACATATATAACAAACATATACATAAGCATATACATATAGACATACACACATATATACACACAGACACATATATAATTCTGTAGCCACCTTGTTAATAGAAAAAATTAATAAATATTATTTAGCAACGTGTAATTCACTGATTTTGTTCTATTTTGATCTTATTCATAAGTTGTCAATCAGTTTTTTGAGAGTACATCCAATAAAAATGAATAAGTCTCTGTGAAGACCATAGATAACATTATTATGCCAACTACAAAACTTACCTAATTTGATTTTCAAGCTTAAGTGCAACTCTTTTAAGGCTAAAATCAAACCACAAAGCAAAATTTCTGACATTTATTCATATATTTGATTTTTAAAAGCTACTATGTAGGAGAGAAAATGTCCTGTTCTTTATAAAATGGAATATACTTTTTAAAAATTGCCTTTTGTAGGTTTTGTAAAGTTCTAAAAGAAATTAGCTCAATAAATAGGGATCCAATAAATTCGAAGATTCTAGAGTAATTTGAAATGTCATTAGAATACCAATTAAACATTTTTTATTATGTATTACTTTTACAAACATGAAAGGAAAGCCAAAATCAACATACCAATCTACTAAGCTCAGATGTGTTACTTGAATAAGAAATACCCATTACATCCCTGCTTGCTTGTTCACACACTTAAAAATGGATAAGTATTTACCTTCATTTTGCTACAAAACAGCATTGGAATATTTTAAGTCAAAACTTCAATAAATGAAAATTTTAGCTATTGGTATGTATCAAGAAACTAACATATATTTACTGTCACAGATATTTAGAATTTAAAAAGATTTCCAGAGAAAATTGTTCATGTTGCAAAATTGCTGTACTACAAAAGCAAGTATACATCAAATACTTTGTGGTTTTGGAGTAAGCTAAAACTAAGTACTTGATTTAAATTAAACAGGTAATTTCTAGGAAGGGTTTTGTGACTAATGGAAGAATCATCAATCATCCAGAACTCCAATCGTTCCACTTACTAGAGCTGAAAGAAATCATTAACATTGACATTTGTTTTTTCATGCTGGAACCCTGTGCTGAATAGAATGTCAACAGCCTTACAGGCAGTTTCTGGACAGTCTCATTGGCTAGAGAGTTTTCTGTTGCATAGTTAAAAGATGCCTGTTTATTTCAGAGGTGCACTCCTTAACTGATTTGCAGGATTTTTAGAATTATTTTAGTATCATTCTGCTCAATTATATAGTCTTCAATGAAATACAGAGTTTATGTTTAGTGTTAGTTTAGTAATGTGTTAGTTTGGACATTGAGGGACCGAAGTCACATTGCAACCTTAGAGTCCTGAAGACACACTTTCCTTCACTATCATTACTGTTACAGGTACCTGAGTAATGTAACATTCCTTATACTTGAAAATTAGCTTTCTTCCCACAAAAATACTTTTCTTCTTATAACATAGGTAAGTCTTCTATCTTCAGGAAGGAGTAATAATATTGGACATAATCAGATAGGAGAGTGTCACATGAAAGGGAGGAAGGAGAGAGAAATGCAAAGATTTCTAGTCTTAACTATATTAATTAAAAGTTATTAGCTGTAAGCATTTCCAGACAATCAGATCCTTATGTCCCCAACACTGTCTATTGACTTAATGGACAGCACACAGGTTGGAAGGGGTTCTGATCTCTGATATGAAAGCACACTTCAGCCAGGGAGAAATTATTAGCAATAAGCACCTCCAGACAATCAGGTCCTTGTGTTTCCCA
>VWZD01000388.1:0-20847 GCA_013396695.1 Sakesphorus luctuosus
ATCTCTGCATCTTCGTCCACCCAATGTTTATAGTATCATTGCCACTTCATAAATTCCTCGTCCTGCTGGTCTCCTCCGACATGCAGGAGTAATGGCTGTTAATCCCAGGTTCACTTGTTTGGTGAGGGTGAGGGGATGGCTCCCCTGGTCTCACTACCAAGGATACACTGCAGAGACAACCAGAGCCAAGAATGCAGGAACTACAAGAAGCCTTTATTGAAGGTGAACACTGGCTTAAATAGTGTTCGGGGGTGGCAACTTCCAGACACTACGTGGAACCCCGATCCTCACTGGATGATAGGAGGTTTGAGATTCGCACCAATGACAAAGCTGAATGCAACATCAACGAACCAATAACAAACCAGGGATAACAGCCAATCACAGAATGGCGTCCTGAAATTGGCCAGAAAGAAGCCCTGGGGGAATTATGGAAAGAAGAACTTGCACAGGGAATGACTAAGGGGAAAATAGAACTAAGGAAGGCATGTTATGACGCAGGTTTATGTTATGGTAAAGTCTCTTTCCTGGTCCTCTTCTGGGGCACTGGCATCCACGTGGTCATTATCACTGTAAACCCATTTCTTACTTCCACTGTTCATAGTCAAGGTCTTCTGCCACATGGTGGTTTTCACTGCACCATGTTGAATCCAGGGCTGTTTCCTCACACAGTTGCGTGGAGGCATCTCAGCTCCCTCAGAAGGAGTAAAGGCATTGATGGCATAACCCTGCCTGTCTCCCACAGTTCTCAGTTCACAAGTGCATCTGTAGGGCTGCTGGTGGGGATGGCTGTGTGACAAGAATTTACGGGACTTGATTAAAGGGTTGAGCCAAACCCTGTTTTAGTAAGAGGTTTGGACTGCCTTCTCAGGAGTGGAAATCTCAGTGGCAGCAAAGGCCCCGTGAGTGCCAGCCCATAGCAGGAGCTGGAGCTGGCTGTGGAGAGAAGGACGAGGGTGAGCAGATCACTGGTTCCTCTTTACCACTTCAAAGGGAGTAGCTTTGTGTTGGGATAATCTTTCCATCTGACCCAAAAGCATAAAAAAAAAACCCAAAACCCCACGGTGTCCAGAGACCTCTACAAGCATTTCTCTGGCCCACTGCTGGCAATATCCTAGCCTCCCGCCTCCCCTTACAAACACTAGAAGCAGCTTTCAGTCTTAGAGCACTACACCTGGTTTCTTGGACAAGAGCTTCTCTACACTCATACCTCCATGTTTAGCTGATGACAGGTGAGCAGGAGCAGGCACTGACAAGAAGCCTCAGGACCATAGTGATGCTGTGGTGAGCTCAGGACAGCAATTACCTGCCATGCTGGTGCTTGGCACTGCCTCTCTTTCTACACCCAAGACAGGCATTCTGACACTTCTTTCAGTCTGGATAGTCACTTTCTGCACAGTCTCATGCTCCCTTTGTTTGGACATTACCCAAGAAACACCCAAGTGGTTTTGCTCCACAGTTTTTACACCCAGAACAAGAAGTTAAGCAAAACCCAAACCAGCAAGTAAAAAGCCACACACAAACCCCAAAACTGCTCCACTCACAAAAGGAAACACCACAACAAACTTCCAGTGCTCTGTCACTGTAGTGTGTTGACCATGGCTGGATGCCAGGCACCCAGCAAAGCCCATCTATCACTCCCTGTTTCAGCTGGACAGGGGAAAAAATATATAACAAAGGTTCATGAGTTAAGGACTGTGAGAGATCTGTCTCTGAATACCATCACAGGATAAACTATGCAACTTGGGGATGATGATTGAATTTTATTACTAGCAAACAGAGCAAAATAATGAGAAGTAAAATAAGTCCTAAAAGAAACCCTTTCTTCCATCCTTGCCTTCTTTCAAAGCTCTAACTACTTCTCCCAGCACTGCAGGGAGACGGGGAGTGCAGGATATGGTCACTTCATTCCACTGCTCTAGTGTGGCGTCCCTCCCAGGGGAGACAGTCCTCCATGATGTTCTTCTACGTGAGCCCATCCCATGGAGAAAGGTGATCCACAAACTGCTGCTACATGGGCACTTCTCTCTAGGGGTCAGTCCTTCAGGCAGCATCCAGTTCAAGTGAGCTCACGGACAATCCTTTGCACCTCTCATCTCAACAGTATGCACCCATTCCGGAGGGTGAAATCTCAGTTGGGAAATCAGGCTGGTGCTGCGACAAAGGTGTCACACACTGGAGTGCAAGTCCCTCCCACCTCCTCTCCCAGATCCAGTGCTGCTCACAGCTCTGTGCATTCTATCCCAACACAAACAGCCAAAATAGCCAAATGGCCAAAACAGGTGAGAATTCACTGCTTTTAACGAGGTATTTATTTATATATTATCCATAACACAAAACGTCATCTTCTGAAGCACAGTACCCTAGTACTGATTGCAGGGACACCAGGATGGTGTGGGCTGAAGTGAGTCCAGGGAAATCCAGTTTTCCTGTGAAGAGGCACCATCAGACAGAGAACAGCTGGGAGAAGCAGGCAGAGGTGAGGGGTCTGTGCCCATGTTCCTGTACAGCTGGGCGACATCTGCTGCAAAGATCCCTGGTGACAGGCGGCAGCTGTTGTTGAACTCTACATTTGCTTGGGCTCTCTGGCCCTTCCTGCTCCTTCTCCTGACTCTGCTTTGCCCCTCTCTCTAGGTTGAGATAAAGAGACTCTTCCCAGAAAGAGTCAGTGTGGGCTTGTTGTTGTGCTGCTCCCTTTCCCTGGGTCCTTCTGTACAAAGAGATTTCAGAGTAGTGTACTCATGGATATGGATTAAAAGCACAGGTAAAGGACTGTGTCATGGAGGTTCAGCAGAGTGCTGCCAGGAGCTGCCTTGGCACTCCAGCACAGTGCGAACACTCCACTGCCAATGGCAGCAGTAAATAATGCTTGGGAAAAGCCAACTCACGTGTCTCTCCACCTCAGCCGTGACATGACTATGCAACAGACTGCTATGCCAAGTAGGAGCACACTGAAGGCTGCTGCAGATCCTAGAATATAGTTCTTGTTTGCCTCCCAGTGATCAGCAGTCTTGACTTTTTCCAGAGTAGCTTCCTCTGGCAGGAGAAAGGATAATGCAAGAGAAAATGTTTGTGCTCTGTGCCATGGATAATCTCAGATTCAGGACGCTTTAGATGCCCAAGGATTTTTGTTTTCAGAAACTGGTGCCTCTGGCTCTGGGGTCTTAGCACCAGGGAACATGAAGGCTCCCTTAAAGCTCTCCTGGAGAAGAGCCCATGTGCCAGTGAGTAGCTGTACCAGCACTGCCCCTGTCTGTTCCTCTGGGCTGCGGCCAGGGCTGTGTGCTGGGGCCCTGCAGTTCACCCATGGAGAGCTCTGCAGGGGTACAGAAGTGCCCCTCTTTACACACAGCAGCATCTCCTGAGCACTCATTTCCGGGACATCCCTGAAGCTGACCAGGTGTGCTGGTGTTTTGTATTGCCTCTCTTTCTTCATCTGAGACTGGCACTCTGTCACTTTCTCCCACCTCGAAGATCTCCTTCTGCACAGTCTCAGGCTCTATCTCTGTAGAACGGACGTGGGACAGTTCAATTAGAAGTCACTGTCCCTCATCAGGAAAACTGTCATGTCCTGGGCACCCTGGCAGCCAGCAGTGAGGTGCTGGCCGTATGCAAAACCAGGAGGAAAACCACAGCCATGATTTCTGTGGGGTAAAGAGAAATGCAGAGGCAAACCACCCAAGACTGAATTAACCAAAGGAATCACTCCAGGAACCCGTTCAAGTGAGGCATCTGGCCTCATGCCGGATGTCCAGCAGCAACCCGCCCCTGATGCTGAGGTCCGGAAAGGCCAGCCAGGATTGCCTGGAATATAATTCCTGCCTTGATGCTGGCCTGTCCATGAGCTGAACACAAATTTAGAAAACCACTGTTCCCAGTATCTGCACAGAACAGGTCTGGGCAGTAATGGTACTACTGCAGTACCAGCTGCCTCTGGCACTCTGCTGGAAGCACATCTGGAAGCAGATGCTGTGCAGGATCATCTCTGTGGCCCAGCAGCTCAGATAAGGTGTGAAATCAAATGTTTTTGCAGCAAGGCTCTGACTGATCCCTTCCTGCTGTGGAGGCTACAGCACATTCCTAGAGGAACCAAGGGTCCTGTAGTTAACAGAGTGGGATATACTGCTCACCAGATGGAGCGCTCTCCAAGTCGGTCGCGACCTCCTCTGGCACTTCAGGATNCTCCATGATGTTCTTCTACGTGAGCCCATCCCATGGAGAAAGGTGATCCACAAACTGCTGCTACATGGGCACTTCTCTCTAGGGGTCAGTCCTTCAGGCAGCATCCAGTTCAAGTGAGCTCACGGACAATCCTTTGCACCTCTCATCTCAACAGTATGCACCCATTCCGGAGGGTGAAATCTCAGTTGGGAAATCAGGCTGGTGCTGCGACAAAGGTGTCACACACTGGAGTGCAAGTCCCTCCCACCTCCTCTCCCAGATCCAGTGCTGCTCACAGCTCTGTGCATTCTATCCCAACACAAACAGTCAAAATAGTTAAGAACTCACGGCTTTTTAACAATATATTTCTTTACATATTAACCAGAAAAAGAGTCATCATCTTCTGAAGCACAGTACCCCTGCTGGTACTGGTCGCAGGGACACCAGGATGGTGTGGGCTGAAGTGAGTCCAGGGAAATCCAGTTTTCCTGTGAAGAGGCACCATCAGACAGAGAACAGCTGGGAGAAGCAGGCAGAGGTGAGGGGTCTGTGCCCATGTTCCTGTACAGCTGGGCGACATCTGCTGCAAAGATCCCTGGTGACAGGCGGCAGCTGTTGTTGAACTCTACATTTGCTTGGGCTCTCTGGCCCTTCCTGCTCCTTCTCCTGACTCTGCTTTGCCCCTCTCTCTAGGTTGAGATAAAGAGACTCTTCCCAGAAAGAGTCAGTGTGGGCTTGTTGTTGTGTTGCTCCCTTTCCCTGGGTCCTTCTCTACAAAGAGATTTCAGAGTAGTGTACTCATGGATATGGATTAAAAGCACAGGTAAAGGACTGTGTCATGGAGGTTCAGCAGAGTGCTGCCAGGAGCTGCCTTGGCACTCCAGCACAGTGCCAACACTCTAGTGCCAACAGTAGCCATAAATAACTCTGGGAAAAACCAACTCACATGTCTCTCCTCATCAGCCGTGACATGACCAGCCAACAGACTGCTATACCAGGCAGGAGCACACGAAAGACCATTGCAGATCCCAGGATATAGTTCTTGCTCAGCTCCCAGTGATCAGCATTCTCAGCCTTTTCCCCAGAAGCTGACCTTGGCAGAAGGCGGCACAGTACTGCATGTTTCTGTGTTTGGTGCCACAGGTAATGTGACAACATGCTTCAGTTCCATGAGATTTTGTTTTCAGAGACTGGTGTCCCTGGCTTTAGTGTCTTAACACCAGGGGACAAGAAAGATCCCTTAAAGCTCTCCTGGAGAAGAACCCATGTGCCCACAAGCAAATATGCCAGCGTTGTCCGTTCCTCTGAGCTGCAGCCAGGGCTGTATGCTGGGGATCTGCAGTTCATCCATGGAGAGGTCTGCAGGGATACCACAGAAATGCCTGTCTTTTTGTATGTCATGTGCTGAGCACTCGCCTCCAGGACATCTCTGAGGGTAAAGGGGGATCCAGCCTAAGGCATATAGCCTGTCCTAGAGTTCATGTGGTCTTTTGGTGCACTGGACTTCAGTGAGAGACAGGAGCCCTCTGGTTGAGAGAAGTGATGTGTCCCTACTGTGCCACATTTGCAAGGCAATCTTCTCCACTTCTCGGAGATACTGGTCAAAGAGGTGATTATGAACTGTGAAGTTGTAAAATGCCCTTCAGTTAAAGGGACCATCAGAACCTGGATTTATAGAGCCCTTGTTGTAGTGATCAGAAGTGTCTGAACTTGTCAGAGGAGATGGTTTCAAATGAGCATGTCATAGATCTTTTCCTAACTGCAACACTTCTAGCAATAATTATGCTGCAAGTTGTGAAGTATAACTCAGCAACATCTCAATTCTTCCACACTCAGTGTGCCCTTCTCCTCGCTTTTTCCCCCTGTGAGTATTGTGTGTCAAGATAATTTTCCCCCATCTCAGAGAAGTGTTTCTGCCACGTCAGTTACATTCACTCAAACTAGTAATGAAACATAGAATCGTAGAATCAAGTTTGTAAAAGGCCTCTAAGATCACTAAGTCCAGCCATCTGCCTAGCACCATCACCATCACCTTGTCTACCTTAAAATCACATCCTCTAGTGCCATAACACCTTTTGAATGCTTCCAGGGGTAGTGACTCCACCAGTTCCCTGGACAGTCAGTTCCAAGGCTTCACAACCCTCATAGTGAAGAAATTTTTTTAAAGAACTAATCTAAAATTCACCTGTTGCAAGAGGCCACTTCCCCTCTGTCACATGAAAAGGAGGAGGGAGACAGAAATGCAAAGATTTCTAGTCTTAAGTGTATTAATAAGAAATTATTAGCTAAAAGTGCTTCCAGACAATCAGATCCTTATGTCCCCAACGTTGACTGTTGACTGTGGACAGCACACAGTTTGGAAGGGGTTCTGACCTCTGATATGAAGCTAACACTTAAGCCAGGGAGAACTTACCAGCTAAACAAGTGCTTTCAGAACAATTAGAGCCGTATGAACTGCCTACAGGCAGGGATAGTGCACAGGCTGGAAGGATTTCTAACCTCTGCTTTGAAGCCAACACTAAAGAAAGAAAAGAACTTTCCCAACAAGAGCTCTTGAAATAACATTTATTAATACAAGTATGTGACAGTTATTGTGGGTTCCACTTTGCCGGTGATAATGTTTAGCTACAAGATTGTATTTCATTGATAATAAAAGACCCCAAAAGAAACCAGTACAAACCCCGTTTTACAAACACACCAAACTCAAGTTACAATACAGCAATGTATCCCATTTTCACGACACACAGAAACTAGCAACAAAGAACTAAAAATACAGCCACCTAAAACACTTACCTAGACACTCTTTCAATAACATAGGACAATCAAATATCTTGCACACCACTCTCTATGTAACACAAAGCAAAAGGAAAGAACAGAGCTGCTTCTTATCAACACACATGTTGAAAAAGAAACTGCAGATTGAAAGTAAAGCAAGTTACTGTAGTAGCAAAGCAGAGCTAGTCTGTGCTATAGTATAGACTAGTACTATGCTATAGTAAGAATAGCTAAAAGCAATAACCAATATGAAGGAGAAAGCAAGTTACTGTTATTAGTATTAAGGTAGCAAAACACAGTAAATAAAGGAGGTGCTTATAAAGTGAGAATCACAGTAGCTGTTAGCATAAGTTGTAAGATAGAATGTATAAAGGAATAAGCTTTGTAAGAAAGTAAAGTTAAGAAAGTAAAGTATAGAAAAATAGAAAGCACATGGTCTTCTTACTCTCACATTGTTCCAGGAGGTAGGAGGAGGCAGGACAAGCTGCAGCAGCTACCTCAAGAGAGACATGGCATTTTCCCCTCTCAGTTGGAGTTTAAACTCCACANCCAGATTAAACAACCCCAGCTCCCTCAGGTGCTTCTCATCAGACTTGTGCTACAGACCCTTCATCAGCTCCACTGCCCTTCTCTGGACATGCTGCAGCATATTAAAGTCTGTTTTGTAGTGAGGCATCCAAGATTCAAGGTGTGGTCCCACCAGTGAACATGCAGTATGAGAATCGTTGAGGTGACACAGTAATGTTTTGGTTATTCTCAGTAGTGTTCACCAAAGTAAAGGAGTTTTCAGTCTTCCATGCCCTGCCATTGAGCAGATGCACTGAAGCTTGAAGGGGAGCACAGCCAGGGAAACTGAACTGAACTGGCCAAAGGAATATTCCATACCATAAGAAAACATGCTTAGTATATAAACTAGCGAAATTACCTGGACGGAGGTTTGGGAACAGGGTTTAGCATTAGCCAGCAGGTGGTGAGCAATTGTATTGTGCATCACTTGTTTCTCTTGGATTCCATTACTCACTCTCCTCTTTATAACTACAATTATTAATATTAGCATACTTAGTATTACTCAGTTTGGTTGGGTTTTTCAAATATTAAGATGTTCTAATCTCAGTCCACAAGTTTTACTTTTTGTGTTCTCCCCCAGAGAAGGTTTGCAGTGGGAAGGAGTAGGTGATCTACTCTGTGGCACTTAGTTGCCAGCTGTGGTTAAACCACAACAGTTCTCTTTGGCACCCAACATAGAGCACAAAAGGTCAAGATAATGGCAGATCTAAACTGACTGTGTTAAAGCAAATTTGCTATAAGCATTTATTTTATTAATTTAATAGTTGCTTGTCATTGTGTTACCCTGTTTACTCTCAGAGTTCCTGTGAGTGTGCTTGGATGCGCTTTATGAAATACAGTTCCTGCAGTGTGTGTTCCTGTGGTGATGTTTATCCTCCATGAAGCCTGGGCTGAGATTGTCATTGTCTTGTTCTTTCCAAATTGTCTGATGATATGATAAATTGCTGGTCATGAACCTCCTCTGATACGTGTGCTCTGCATTGCCATCTCCTTTGCACTTCAGGCACAATCTAGTGGGAACTATCAGTAACAACACCTCTTATGTTTTTCCATGGAGAGTTCCAGCACTCAGAGAGAAAGGAGTGTGCTACTCCTCACCTCTACCACCCTTCACTTCAGCAATTGAGAGCTGACATCCTTTTGTTCAAGAGAGGGGATATAGAAGCCATATCACAGAGTCCCCCATGGTTGTGCCTATGGGGATAGGATGGAAAATGTACCTCAATGCTAAATGCATAGGTGTGGGAATCACCATGAAAAACAATCACAAATAGGGCTTCTTCCAGGAAAAGTTGCTGCTGCTCCAGTGTCCAGTGGGTACTTTTCCAGGCAAAGTGTAAGGACTGATTTTACTTCTAATCTCATGGAAAGAAGTTCTAATCCATTTAATAAATTTTTCCAAGAAGAGAAGAAACCTATGATCAGAATCAGAGGGGCCCTACTTTAAAGATGGACAACCAGTTTCACTGGACTGTGTGGTTCTGATGGCCTGGCATATTCAACCTGAGGAAGTAATAAGGCTCTAGTAGACACTGGTGCACAATGTGCTTTAATGCCATCAAGTTATACAGGAAACAATCTGTATTTCTGGATTAACAGGGGCTTCCCAACAGCTGATTGTATTGCTGAAATCAGCCTGACTGGAATTGAGTGGGAGAAGCACCCTGCTGTGACTGGCCCAGAGACTCTGCATCCTTGGCATAGACTATCTCTGGAGATGGTATTTCAAGGATATGAAGGTATCAGTGGGCTTTTGGTAGAGCTGACTTGGAGGTGGGGGAAATTAAACAGCTGTCTACCTTGCCTGGTCTCTCAAGGACCCTTCTGTTTTGGCCCTGCTGAAAGTTGAAGGGCAGCCTGTGTCAATCACTACCATAATGGTGTGCCAGCAGCAGTATTGCAGCAGCTGAGATCCTGTGATTCCCATCAAGCTGATTTGGTAACTGCAGAGCCAAGGAATGATGAGCAGGACCTGCTCACCCTTTAATAGCTCCACATGGAGCTATGAAAGTCTAATGGAAAATGAAGACTGACAGTAGGTGTTATTGTGGTCTGCATGAAGTCACGTTGCTGCTGAATGCTGCTGTACTGGACATACTAGACTTCAATGTGAGCTGGACCCTACCTGGAAGTTAAGGCTTAGGAATGGTATTCTCTAATTTAGTGTTGCCACTGAAACCACTCCAAACCATGCAACAGTCACTCTCTTCCCCCTCCTCATTCCCTCCCCTATGGTCAGTTGGAGAGGAGAATTGGAGGCATAAAAGGTAAAGATCATGGTTTGAAAAAGGAATAATTTACTGGAACCAGCAATGAGATAAGAAAACAAACAGTAACAGCAACAATATTTATACCAAAAGTGTACAAGAGAGGCAAATGCTCACCACCAATACCATGAAGAGTCTGACAATACCCAACCACTGACAGGTTACCCAAGAGCTCTTCACTCATTCCTGGAAAATGGTGTGAAGTGGTATAGAATAACATCTAGGTCATAGCCATGCATCTTCCTGGCTACTGCAAAAATTAACACTGTCCTAGCTAGATCCAGGATACTGGAGCATCTGAGAGAAAGTACCAGCGGGAGACTCTAGGTGCTTACAATGGTAGAAGTAACCACAGAATGTCTGGAAATATATCCTGTGCCCCCATGCCAGCATGTAGAACACAATCCTGGGTCTTGAAAAGCAGGTCTTATATGGTAGCATGGTACTCTAGAAGAATTGAGACAGACAATGGGACTCATTGCCAGAACAAGCTCATAGACATTTGGGCCAAAAACATGGCATTGGATGGGTATATCACATTCCCTGTTATCCACTGGGCTCAGGGAAAATCACATTATGGAACACACTGTTAAAGGTTATACTGATGGAAATAGGTGAAGGGACCTTAAACATTGGGATATGTTTTTAGTGAAGATTACCTGATTGGTCAACATTAGGGTACCTGCTAATTGGGCTGGCCCTCCCCAGTTAAAGCTTTTTCATACTCTAGAAGGTGATAAAGTTCTTGTAGTTCGCATAATAATAAGGTGAGGAAAACAGTCTGCATTATTTCTGCCTCAGGCAAAGGCAGATCCATTCATAGGACTGTCTTTGCTCAAGGACCTCCATGTACTTGAGGACTAACGTGGGAAAAAGGGAAGTCTAGTGTGTGTGCCTTAAGGGGATTTAATTTTAAATGAGAATAAATAATCTATGACATTAACTGTATGATGTTAAACTGTATGTTAGGTGCTATATAATACCAGGTCCTATCACTTCTATAGCAGCAATATGCCCTCCATCACACTGAGAGGCTTGTGATGTCCTTGCCACTCTGGATCTCAGCAACTGAACCTGACTCCCCTTCAACCACCAAATCAATGAAGAATTGTTATAGGTTTAGCCAAGTAGGCCTAAATTTGGGCCTTGAAGTTCAGATTTGGGCCTGAAATTGTCAGCTGCCTTGAGCTAGGCCGGGCTAGCTGGCAGCTGACTTCTTCTAGCCAATGATCTTGTATTCCACACCATCTTACATCATCTCAATAAGAGTAAAATCCAGTGTGTGAGTGTGGCTTAGTTCAGTTCCACCATGGCTGAGGTGCAAGGAAGACGTGTTGCCAGTATGATGCCCTGTTAAGCCTCGCTCCTGCTATTGCCACTCCTTGCCTTTTGTTTAAGTTCAGGGAAGTAGAAATATTTTGTTGTTACTCTTTCTGTTTCTTGCGGAGTGTCTTTTAGTTTCAGAGTACTTATGAATCTAGAGTAATACACTTTGTATTAATTAAGGAGTGAGAAGTTATTTCTTGTTACATATAACTTGTGTGTGTGTTATATTGTAGTTTTCTTTTAATTTTCTCTTTTCTGTATAAACACATGTAGTTAGTTTCAGAAGAAACCTAGCTTTAAAAGGTTTTTTTTCCCCTCTCCTTCTTTTTTTTCCCGTGGCTGGTTGGGAGGAAGAAGAACCTTTTTCTCTGTACTTGGGCAGTTGGCATTTTGCCAGCTCAACCCAAGACGAGAATTATGAAACCAAATGAGCTCAGAGATGATGGGAACAGAACTGGCTTCAACGTGCAATAATCCAGATTCATACACCATTTTTGCCTGTCTGAAAGCCTATTGCAATAGATGAAGGCCAAGGTCATGGAGATCAACTCAACTGGTTTTTATAGGGACTACCCATGGACTGAGTATCAGGGCCTGCAGGGGTGAGTAGAGTCATGGCTTGCCCAGTGCCAGACACAGCCAGTTCCAGACAGCTCCATGGGCCAACCTCAGGGCACACTGAGCCCCTCTGTAGACGTATCTATATCTAGCAGGACAGGAAGGGTGTTGGGGTATTTGGTGGTGTGGGATCTGTCACGATGTAAATGACAAGGAAGAAGGGTTGTATAGTGCTGTGGTTTTGGCTGGATCAGAGTTCATTTTATACTTAACAGCTGTCACAGTGCTATGTTTTGGATGCAGTATGAGAGTCATCTTGGTGACACAGTGATGTTTTGGTTGTTGCTCATTAGTGCTCACCTGAAAAAAAGGACTTTCAGTGTCCCGTGTCCTGGCAGGAAGAAGGAGCACAAGAGGCTGGGGGTGAGCTTGGCTAAGAATGCTGACTTGAACTGGCCAAAGGCATGTTCCATACCATAGATCTACATACCCAGGATATAAAATGGGGGAGTTACTTGGAAGAGGGACAGTTGCGCTTTGGAGATGGGGTAGTCATCAGATGGTCAGTGTGGTGGTTGAAGGGAAAAGAATAAAAACCCAGACACAGTTCTGATGGCATCTGCACGAACTGAGCAGGTTTATTCAACACAGGGAGCAATTTCTAGAAACTTGGGGGCGGTGGAGTAAGGGAGGAGCATGCAAACAAAGGGGATGGAAAATACCAAAACCAGTAAGGGGCAGGAACTTGCAAATCAGTGGGAGAGGCATGGAGGCTGGTGTTTTCCCATGGTGCAGTCTCCAGTCCTGCAACCACCCCAATTGCCACAGACAGGGTGAAACCGCAACTTAGAAGAAAAGGGGAGGGTTCATTACCTTCAGGCTTCCAGTACCAGCTCTACCACCAGGCGACCCCCAACAACCTCTGTGGTTTTGCCCAGATCCCCTAATCCAACAGGTGAGCAATTGTATTGTACATCACTTGTTTGTATTGGATTCTGCTCCTCTCACCCTCTCCTTGTCTTTACAGTTATTTTTATTGTTATCACTGTAATTATCATCATCATATTTAGTATCTCAGTGTCGGGGCAGACCCAGAGTTCCTAAAGTGGCAAAAATTTTACAAGAGATGGGTTGATGAGGATGCCAACATCGGGGAGCCTGAGCCAGAGGATCCAGCTAAATCACAGAGACTCTATAAGAATTCTACTTATTTTACTTCTTACATTGATATGTCCCCAGTTTGATGTTTTAATGTTGCACTGTTGCTATGTTGGAAATGTCATCCTGTCTACCCTATATGCATTTTCCCTTATTCATTTCCATATCCAAGTTCTTCTTCCCATATTCCCCTTGGGGCACTTTCCCGCCATGGCATTTCCCATTGGTTGTATTTTGCTGCATTGCAGTAGTTTCCCCTTATATGGTTATGTTCTTATCCCTGTCTCCCATTGGTCCTTGTTATGATCCTTCATTTGCATGCCGGTTGACCAGTAGGAGGCGTCACCCCCTCTCATTTTTCCAGAACCTTCTAACTTGACCCTGTGTAAGTCCCATGCTCTCCCCAATAAATGGCTTTCTTCATGGACTCCTGTCTGTGTCATGTCTTCTCTTCAGGGATCGTCACCGTGGCAGGAGCGAAGGAAGCCACTCCTTGCTTCAAGGGGCAGGAGAACTAAAACAGCTTATCACTGTTAGCTATATCACTCACCCCTTGGAGCATGGTCTCCACTTCGCATTCTACAAAGCAGCCAGACATTTACCGATATATCAGTACTATTAGTTGTTTAGAATAGTAATTGCTAGTATTATAATGTTTGATTTTGATTATTGAATTGTTCTTATTTCAACCCATGAGGTTTATCTGTTCTTTCTCATTCCTTTCCCCAGGGGGGCATGGGGGAGAGGGTGAGTGAGCAGTCTGCTGTGTGGTACTTAGTTGCCAGCTGGGGTTAAACCATGAAATGCATACATTAAGATACTCTCTAAGGGACTTGCTGTTTGTGCTTAACTTTCCTGTTTGGACAGATATGTACATCTGACTGCTTTCTACTATAGGTACTTGTTGTAGTTTGGAATTATTATGTAAATTCTCTCCCCTGCCACTAACTAGCCATGCCATTAGTTAACAAAGGAAGTAGTTAACTGCTACCGTCTTCTTGATCTCTTGGTGGGGACAGGTTGTCTCTGTGGTTCTTGGGGACTACACACGGCTCGGGTTTGTGTGTGTGTGTGCTGCGGTGGGAGATAGGCCGTTGCTGCTGCTCCTTGCTGTGACTGTGGAGTAAGCCAGTTTTCCCTGCCACTGCTGTTGCTCCTGGTTTTGGCACTGGGGTCCCGGTCTCTGCTCAAGTCCCACCGCCACCTGCAGTGTCATGACCAGCCTGCCCTGGCTGCAGCAGCAACCCAGGAGAGAGAAGTCGCAGCTGCTTTCTGGGACATGCTGCAGATCTCCATTTTCCAGCTTTNTTAAATTTGATAAAGAGTGGCGTGATTATTGTGGAGGAAACCCCCTCCTCCGCTTGTGGGTAAACATTCTGGGTTTTTCCCCTCAAACTGAGACAGTACTTTCATAATTTTTGTGACCTTTTTTTTTCTCAGTTATCCAGTATTGTTTCAAGGAAAATACTGAAAATACCTGCAATTACTGATAATATAACCAGATGCTGAAGGTGGGTTGCCTCAGAAACCTACATCTAACTAGCATTATGTGAGAAATGCTCACATTTTACCAATAAAATTTAGAGGAGACAAAGTTGTCAAAGCAAAACTAAACTTTTATTTAAGAGATTCGGCTGAACCAGATGTGTCTCTCTCTGGCCCGAGAGGCAGATCCAGAACAAAAAGAAACAGAACATTTTATACCCTTTCCTGGCTGAAAGGTCCCTGCCCCCTCTTCCTATTGGCTGGGAATTGGGGACTCGCACACAGTCTAACCCAGTTCACCTGCCTGTCCAAGACCCCCCAACCCCCTCCAAAGGAGGGGAAAAACCATTGGGAACTAATTACCCCTTAACTATCTCTTACAGTTCTTTTAGCTTCAGCAAAACCCTAATTCTATTTCTAACAATTACAAGGAAACTTTGACTTTTTAAAGTCATTATTGTAATCAAAATACCCCCAAAACAAACAAAACAAAACCTCCACAAAACACACTCCACCCCTAAAAAAAAGTCTCCCATAAAAGCCTAAGCTTTAGCATCTTCATGGACAGTCTTTTAATCAGTATTCTTGGCTCCCAGAGTTTAATTACTTTAGATCCTCAGCGGCAACAGCATGAACTGGACGTGGGGGTTGAATTCACCCTCAATAAATTTGTAGACAACCCTAAGTTGGGTAGGAGTGTTGTTGTGCTCAAAGGTAGGAAGGCTCTACAGAGAGACCTGGACAGACTTGATCAATGGGGTCAAGGACTAATGCACGAGGATCGACAAGGCCAAATGCCAGGTGCTGCACGTGGGTCACAGCCATGCGGAAAGGGGCTTGNCCATGCAGAAAGGGACTTGGGGGTGCTTGTTGACAACAGCTGAACACGAGTCAGCAAGTGTGCCCAGGTGGCCAAGAAAACCAGTGGCATACTGGACTGTATAAAGGATAGCGTGGCCAGCAGGACCAGAGAAGTGATTGCTCCCTTGTACTTGCCATTGGTGAGGCCCCTCCTTGGGTACTGCATTCAGTTTTGGGGCCCTTACTTCAAAAAGGACATTGAGGTATTGGAACATGTCCAGAGAAGGGCAATGGAGCTGGGGAGGAGCCTAGAAAACATGTCTTACGAGGAGGGCTGAAGGAGCTGGGTTTGTTTAGCTTAGAGAAGACGAGACTCAGGCAGGACCTCATATCTCTCTACAACTACCTGAAAGGAGGTTGTGGTGTGGTGGGGGTTGTTCTCCTCTGCTGTGCCTGCAGTGAGAGGACGGCCTTAAGCTGAGACAAGAGAAATTCAGAATATGTATTAGAAAAATTATTTTCATTGTTCAGGTGGTCAGACATTGGAAAAGGTTGCCCAGTGAGTGTGAGAAAAAAATCTTGGTTTCAAAGAATTTTTAGAGGGATGAGTTTAAAAAGCAAAGCAAAAAGGTTTAATAGCCAGGCTGAACTCGCGCAGGGTGTCTCACCACAGTGTTGCCACGGGGGAGCACACTGGGGAGAGGGGTTGCTACAATTTATACCCTTCGTGCCACGCCCCCTTCCCTCCCCTCTGAGAGCTCAACCCTCCTTTGTCTATTTTTGGCATCTCGCCTGCTGATTTGATGCTACTAGTGACTTCATTTCTCCTCTTCTTTTTTGGGCAATTTCTTGCTACACCATCGATGCTGATTGGTGCAACCAGCCATCCTGTCAGTCCCTATCACCGGCCGCAGGCCCTGACAACAGCCCCTGGCTGGGACTGTTGCCTCACAGTCTTCCCGCCAGTTTCACCTGTCTAACCTCCATATGGAAAAATCCCCCTCCTGAAAGTCCAGCCCCATTTCCATAAACAATTAACACAGAACTCTTAATCAACCTCAACAACCATCAACTGAAACCTCTTATTCTATGTTTTCTCACAACAACCCCCTTCTCCTCACTTCTCACAGCAAGGTAGCGGAGTCATCATTCCAGGAGGCATTTAAGAGGCACCTAGATCTGGTGCTGGTGGGTGATGTGGTTTAGGAGTTACAGTGGTGATACTGGGTGGACAGTTGGGCTGGGTGATCTTGTAGGTGTCTTCCAGTCTTGATGATTCTGTGATCTTCTATGGTTAATACTAAAGGACCTGGGAAATTTTCCACAGGCTAGGAAAATTGGGTTTAGCTTTTGTTCCCCTCACACTAGTCTGAGAAATCTATTCTCTCTGGATATGTTTATTTTATATTCTTGTATTGGATGGTAATTCAGTCTGTATCATAAGTCTGTCCTCTCTGCAGCCTCTCTTAAAGCATCGAAATATAAAAATTCTCCTACCTAGACTTCACTTTTCATTATCAGTGAGAGCACAAGCTACCTAATACCTTTGGAAAATTTCAAGCTCATTTTAACAAATTCATATGAAATGGGTTATCTCTGTGAAACAGTTTTTCTGGTACTTTTAAAATTAGAGATAACTGAAAAATATTAAGACTACATTTCACTGGTATAAATAATTTTTTTAGGAACCTGTTAAAGATTTGTCATGGGTTGAGCTGGCAAAACACCAACTGTCCGAGACAGAGTGAAAAAGGGCTCTTCCCCCCCGACAACCAGCCAAGGGAAAAGGGAAGAAAAGGGAGAGGAAAAAAAACTCTAAACCAGGTTTATGCTGAAACCAACTACATGTATTTATACAAAAAAGAGAAAATTAAGAGAAAACTACAATATAACACACACTTACACAAGTTATATATAACTTCCCACTCCCCAATAAGCACAGATTTTACCATTCTGACTACAAATCATTCTTAAAAAGAAAGTCAATTCCCCAAAGACAGACTTAAGCAAAGAGAAGAACTAAGAACAAACATTTTACTTCCCTAAGATAACATGATGGTGAGCCAGTGCCGTGGGCTTGGGCCTCCCACATCCCTCCTGGGACAGCACAGTGTCCTCTCTGTACCTCAGCCATGGTGGAACTGCCTAAGCCACACCCACACACTGGATTTGACTCCTCTTGAGATGATGTAAGATGGTGTGGAATACAATATTATTGGCTAGAAGAGATCAGCTGTCAGCTAGCTCAGCCCAGCTCAAGGCAGCTGACAATTCTAGGCCCAATATGATCTTTAAAGCCTAAATTTAGGCCCACCAGCCAAAACCATAACAAGATTACTGTAATTAATAATGGTGAGGGGGTTGTGCTTACTACTTTTCAGTGTTTTTTTTAAAAATACTTGCCATACAGAAAGTAAATTACTTGATCTCTTTTTATGTTCGTTATCTTTCACATACAGAACCAGAGAAGCCTTTTTCTCACAGATCTGCCATTGGACCTAACTTCTCATACAATGGAAGTCTTGCAAATATAAACCAGCTTCATTTGTAATGTCTATTCAATACTTTAGCTTTTCATGTAAAAATTATTTCAGTTTGTAAATATTATAAAGTGTACATATGATTGTAGGTATATCTGGGAGACACACACTAAATTGCTAATGTTAAAAAAAAAAGGCAGAGGAGACCTGGAGGGAAGTATTTGAATATAATGAAAAATATTTAGTGAAATTCCTTGCACAGATATGTATTGTTTTTCAAGACTGGATAAATAACAAAAGGATTATCAAAAAACCCCCACAAAAACTGGCAGAAATATATGCAAATAAAAGTATTACTAAATTGAATATCCCATACTAAATATATTCAGAATACAAATGCAAGATAGACTATAGTTTTAATTATATATATATGAAATATAAGAACATATCAATAGAACACCTAATGCAATAAGATCTTGAGTTGATGCTGGCCAAAAAATTGCTTTCATAAAGCTTTATATAAAACTTTATATAAAAGTTTAATCTCTACTTTGAATTTGTATATGTAAGGTGAAAGTAATTTGGTTGTAACTGTTTCCATAGAGTTAGTAGAAATGTAAGCAGAAATAAAAACTTTCTTTTTTATCTCAGTGTTGGGAACAGGCATACATTTGTTCAATCAACCAGGATTTCATCACTTCAGTATTTCAGAACCTTCTCCATGTCCATTTCACATTTAGAAACAATTTTACAAAACTGTAATAAATTTTGTAGTCTTGGTGTACATTTGATGGACATATTGCCTCTTTGCTGAGAGGTCTACTGCTGATCACATTTAAGCCAGTAAGTTTGTTCTTGCTTTAGCTCACAATATGCAGCAACTTCTGTGTGGAAGTACCATGCTTTACGTAATGCAACACCTAAAGGAAACAAGATTCTGTGTATTCCATGTAATAAGCATTTTACCTGAATATTCACATATTTTGAATTTTGGCTGAACTTTCAGGATGCCCTGGTGAGGCATCATCTTGTCTCTCTATTTGCTATATAAGCTCTCTTTTTTTACACTTCGTTGATAAAATGCTGGCACAAGAAATTGATACTCATATATGGCTATATTGGCCAGTGCATTCTTGTTTCAAAGCATGGAATAAATATAGGAGGAATAATTTACCTGGAGTAATCATAAGTGGAGACCATGAAACTCCAAATGTCTGAGTTCAAACCAGTCTGAGAGATTAGAATGAGATTCTTTCAGGTTATATTGCTTTCTTAGTTTGAGATCCTTGCAGTCTTTTGGCACATTAGATGTTTCTACTGTTACATTCATGAAAACAAACTAGGTGTTTGGATCAGTTCCTGAATGTCAAGTTCAACATGAAAAAGAATCCTTCTTCCTTAAAGATAATGGGAATTTATCTAGAAGTTTAGTGTAGACTGATCTGAGGAAAACAGTGTTGTCTCAATCAGCCTTCTAAGTTCTATGTGTTTAAGGTAAGACTTGTATAAAAAAATAGCTAATTTTGAGTTAGATCAGCAATATCTACAGTGTTCTATAGGCACTGCTTTAACTTTGATCTAGACACACTCATGTCGCCGCCCACTGGCTCTGGTGAATCCAGAGGAGCATGGGAAATCAAGCTTAGGGAGTAAACAACAACACAGCAACCCGGAAAGTACCTGGGTTTTGCCTTATATGGCCATGTTTGCAGCCTTCTGCCTATGGGATTAGACCTATTGTATTCAGGGCGGGGTTAACTGGGGTTTATAAGTGTGAGTTGATTTGAATAAAACGAGATTTGCCTTTCACACCATATTGGCATGTGCAATCTCCTTCTGGCCTGCTGCTGCAACATCTGGTGACCCCATGACGTGATTGTTTTAGGCCAAATGTGCCAGCTGCAGAAGAAGCCAGAATCTACTTAGTAGAAGCCCTTGAGAGCTTCTGAACCCCCAAAAAAGGGGTGCTTTGGAGTAGAAGCCCTGGAAAGCTTCTGCGCACCGAAAAGGGTGCCCTGGGGAGCAGTCTTGGAGAACTGCTGTGTTGTGGCCACAAAAGAAACCTGACCGAAGAGGCAGGAACAGCTAAGAAGCTGATCGTGGGTCATTACGGAAGAGGTCAACGTGAACAACTATGAGGCCCTGGCTGGTAAGTTAGGGTAAAGATGGGGAATTATATCGTGCCGGTAAAGGAAAGCAGCTTACTTGAAGCTTTTGATAATATAGCTTATATTACTAAGCAGAAGATTGATAAACAAGCATTAATTCGCCTTTTAATATGGGCTGAAAATAGAGGGCATTTGAGCGATGACGGACACATTTATTGCTTTGAAACGTGGGATGAAATTGCAGAGGAATTGTGGGAATTACTCAGAATTCCTTCCAGAGACAATCTGGCATTAGCAGAAACTTATACACATGTTAGAAAAATGCTTTCTGAGCTGCATAGGAATGCAGAAACTGCCAAAGCGTCCGAGAACCCACAGCCAGGAGAGAGATGGGGGGAGAAAAATTCTCAATGGAGTAACTCTCACCCTGAGTGCAGAAAAGAGCCTTCAGCACCCCCCTATGAATACCTAGAAGCTGGGACCCCGTCCGTGCCGTCAGCGCCATGCCAACCGCTGATAGCCGCGCAGAGAGAGCCGGCGGGATCGCTGCCCACGCGGGGCATCCCAACGGAGCCACTCCTGCCGCTGATAGCCGTGCCGCCGTCCGCTGTGCTGTTTGCCCCCGCGCCGCCACCCATTGCCGCGTTGCCGCTTGGTGCTGCCACAGGAGAGACCGCGGAAGAGACGGTGGGAGAACTACCCGTGCCCCTGTCCCTGCTCCAAGATCCAATCGATGCTGCGACTGGATGGCCGGCTGGACCACAGCCAATTCCCGCAGAGCACGTCGCAGAAAGCACAGAAAATCCACAACAGCAAGCCGTAAGTGGTTTTTATTTGTATCCCAGGGCCGAGAAAGTGGGTGGAAAAGGGTTTTCTGTGGGAGAACCGGCCACGTTGCTGCTTCCAAGCGAAACTGAAAGCATGAGGAAAGCCACGTGGCAAGAACAAAGGACTGAAAAGCCCGCCAAAACGGCCACAGGGGGAGGGGCCAGCCACCTGGCAGGAGAAGGTGCGCTTTACGCTGCACGCGCAACCAATTGAGCGGTGCTGGAGCCTCCCCACCCCCCTCCCTACAGCACGCTGACAACGCATGCGCCACAACCGGGACTTTCCCCAGCCCTGGCTGCGCGGGGGGAGGGCAGAGCCAGCTGCCACTCAAACGTG
>VWZD01000390.1:5071-22757 GCA_013396695.1 Sakesphorus luctuosus
TGAACATTTACTTCCTACACGTTCAATTTCAAATGTATTTGCAGTGTTGGTTTTTTTTTTAATTAAACCTAAACTTAATGTTTTCCACAAAACTATTATGTCTTTATCGTTCAGATGCAAGTGGCAAATACTATAAGGCAAAGATATTTTAACATTTTCTTCCTATTCAAGACTCAATCTAAAGTGAAAATGGCAAAAAATAATTACTTTTATTATAAATATATCAGAAAAAAATTAAAACACAAGAAAAAATACTCTTTGATTTAAGTACTGTATTGAGTTTATTTGCCAAGATTTTGACAACTCTGGGGGTGGAAGGTATGGCTTTTGTGAGAAGATGCCAGAAGTTGCCCACATGTTGGTCAGAATCAGTTCCAGCTGGCTCATAGAAGGATGTACTGCTGGCCAAAACAGAGTCTCTCAGCAACATCGGCAGCATCTCTGTGATAATATATTTAAGATAGTGTAAAAAACATTGTACAAAATCAGCTGGGAGAGAGGAGTGGGAATATGTGAGAGAAGCAGCCCTACAGACACCAAGGTCAGCAAAGAAGGAGAAGGAGCAAGTGTAGAGATTTCCTTGCAGTCTGGGGTGCAGACCATTGTGAGGAAGGCTGTCCCCCTAAAGCTCATGGAGGTCCAAGGTGGAGCAGATATCCACCTGCAGTCCCTGCAGGATCCTACACCGTAACAGTCTGTTCCTGAAGGATTGTACCCCATGGAAAAGAACCATTCCAGAGCAGTAGTTGAAGAACTGCAGTCTGAGTGTGAGGGGGGAGAGTCATAGACACACGTTAGGAACTGATTGCAACACTCGCTCCCTATCCCCCAGTGCTGCTGAGGGAAGGGATAGAAGAGTCAGGAGTGAAGTTGAGGCTGGAAGGAAGGGAGGGGTGGGAAGAAAGTGTTTTTAATTTAGTTTTATTTTTCACTATCATCCTCTGTTACAATAAGTTGCAATTAAATGAATTAGTTTCCCTAAGTCATCTGTTTTGTCCATGATGGCAATTGGTAAATTGTCTCCCTGTGCTTACCTCGATCCACAAGCTTTTAAACATCTTCCTCCTGCCCTTATGATAGAGGGGGAGTCATAGAGCAGCTTGGTGGACACCAGGCATACAGCCAAGGTCAACCCAGCACATATGAAAACAGATATAAGCAGTGTCTTCAAGGACCATTAGAAAATTTAGAGGAATTCTCTCTCCCAAGCGCTCTCTCTTTCACTAACTGCCAGATGAAAACACTTATAGCAGAAACTTCTTAATTGAAGTTTTCATTGTAAGAAAATAAATAGAAATACAAAATACTGTAAGTCTTCCAATCTTTCTGCCACAGAGAAGTAAAAAATTAAGCTGATTATTCAAGAAGCTTGTTTTCCTACAGTATCTAAGCTAGGTATCTAATTTTATATTATATGAATACTGCTTTTCAAGGTGCTATTTAATGTATGAAGCTGGAGCTATGTGTCCTTGATTATGCTTATTTTAAGAAAAGTCAGTAGAATTTGGGAATTAAATATTTGTATGTTATTGGAAGATTCCTTCAAAAACTTTGTGGCCCAGTGTATAAGTTTTAGGTTTGCTGATACATTTTGTTCAGTTATGTGGCTGATCTGCAACTTTTATTTCTAATTTTTTCTTAATCTGATTGTTTTCTTTAAATATTGTGCAGGCAGTGTAAGGATTTAGCATAATCAGATCTCTGTGACAGCACATTCATTAAGCTGGTTTCCACATAACCATAGAGAATAATTGGATAGTGTGGTCATAATTGCCTTAAATTATGTGGGAAAGAAGATTCATACTCTGAGAGGCAAGAATCTTTACTTATAGGGGGAAACCCACCAAAAAACAACAGAAAAAACCACTCCACCCAACAAAAACCTGTTCTTAAGTTTGCAGGTTTTAAATTTACAAGAATATGTTTGCTCTTCATTTTTCCTGTAGGGTTAGATTGCAAATACATTTCTGAATTTTTTGTTCTTTCTTGAATGACTCTTCATATATTTCTGCAAGTCGAGAAAGAATTACTGTGCTTCTCAAACATAGTATCATCCTGTATTAGCCCAGTATAGAAAACAGCATTTTTTAAACATTTTGATGGAAGGAATAAAAACCTTTCTGAAATTATTACTGTAACTTACTGGAAGATATTATGAGCGAGGCCCCTTCTCTTGCTCGTTCTCATAATATACTGCTATTATCAACAAATGTTGTTACAGAAAAATTAGAGGATACACCCCTGAGAAGGGAAGATGAAAAAATAATAATTCAGTCATTTCTTGAAAACTATATATATATTATAACTTATTGAAAAGCTCTTTTATCCCTCCATGTAGAAAGGCTTTAAACAATGTAGAACAAGACTCTTCCTATTGTGGGATTGTGCTGGTTTAGAGGTAAACCAGCAGGAGAAATGAACTCAGCACAAGAGAGATTATGAGTCAGAACCACAATTTAATAATAATAATAATACAGTAAATACCCTGACGAAAAGGGGAATTGCTGTCAACTCCCAAAACCCAGCAGTGTAACCCAGTGCCCTGGGGTACAAACCCAAAGGGGTTTGTTAGCCCTTGTGTGAGACCTGTGTGGTTCCCCCAAGTCCAAAGCAAAAAAAAAGGAGTGAAAAAACCTGTTGGTACAGGTGATGGCTGTGGTCTGGTCCGGAGTGGTGGTCTCCTCCTGTCCAGGTCCTGCTGCTCCTCTGGGTCCAACAAAAGGGTTCCCCAGGTCTTCTTACCCACCCCCTTTTGTACCTTCAGGGAGCATCCAGTCCCTCCCGTGGGGCGGGGACTCACACAATGGGTGATTAACTCTGTGAGTCATGGGCTATTTTTGGACTGTTGATGGCCCATTAGCACCTACGCCCCCTCAGGCTGGGAGTGGAGGGGCTAACGACTCCCTGGGAAGCTGCTGCAAATGGGCCATTGACCTTGGGAATGAATAGATGGGGGTAGAATACATAGCTTTGGCCACCCCCACACAGTGACAACTGGTCCCACTTGCTGAACTAGGACAGGGATGTGTCTTGTCAAATGCCAAATAAACAACCAGGATGCAATGTATGGCATAGTAATGTTAGATATCTGAAAGGGAACTGTTCATTCCCACTGGACAGAAATTGTAATCCCAGCCAATATTTCACTCTGCCAAGTTCAGACTCTCAGAATGATCCTGTAACTCACATTAAAAGATCACAGTTTTCTCAGACAATTTTTTCCTCTTTGTGGTTTGTTCATGAGTCACAAAAATGATATCTTTCTTTCTGAGCTGTGATTGTTACATCAAAATAAGCAATACTTTTCACATACATGCAACAGTTGCATTGACATTTTATTTCTGTTACCTTTTGTCAGTATAATAAATGTTCCAGTTTACAGAAAATTAATCCAGAAGATGGTAATGTATATTGTAGTCAATGGAAAGATGTACTTTTAAAGGCAGCAACAGTGATTTAGCAATGGTTACAACTGAGAAGATACATGAGAAGGGTTTCTCAGCAGAAGAAAACAATTCAGAAGTTTTACTACATGGAATAAATAAAAATGTCAGAGCTAGAAGCCAGTATAAATTAGTGGCCAAAGCAGATGTATACAATCCAAACGTATAACTTAGTGGGAACAAAAAAACAGGACTGTTTAGTTTTAAAAATATGTTTATTTACTTATGCCATTTATTATATTTCTGTTATGAACTCACTGCACAGTTACTACCAGGTTTTCAAAATAATGTTATCTGTGAAATTTTGAAAGCAAATATGTTGGATAAGCCTTCAGTTCCTGCTGAGCACAGAGGCACTAATGTGACACTGCCTGGTGATAAAAGCATCATTGTTCTGCATGCTTTTGGGTATGGCTCTTCTTTCTTTATTTAATCCAAGGTCATTACTTTCGAACACAGCATGTCCTCATGTAGATCAAGCGTTTTCTCAAGAAGCAATAATGACATCATGGTACAGTGGAAATGAAAACTTTAAAAATCATTGTCAAAAGAGGGAAATTGTATTTCTACTTAAAAGATTGAGCTGTTTACGTAGATGAACAGATAATTGTGAGGTAGAACAAGGGAGAATCTTTTTCTTTAATATAAAAAAATTTTCTTTTACTGTTGCTGTTTCCTTTTTGTTTTGGTTTGCACACCATCTCTCATCACACTCCCCTAGAAAAAATATTTAAATGGTTTATCTATGTTGTAAGATAAAGTTGATGTTTAATATATAAAGATTTGAATCAGTATTATTCTGAGGTTAAAAACTAAGATAATGTTGTTGCATAAAATGGCAAATCCTTAGAAAATTACCACTGGAAAATAAAGGGATGGAAATAAAATTTAAGTACATTGTGTTCCCTGCTTTATGCTAACACGCTTATTCATTTTTTAACTGATGTTGATGAAAAAAATAAATTTATTTCAGAATGATGAGTACTCTTCTGGAGAATGAAAGATGCTAAGATATAAGAAGAAAAATGGATGTTATGTGAAACAGAATTAAAAAAAGCATACCATAATTAAATCAAGAGTTTTATACAGGAAGCTAAAAAAGACATTGGAAGACAAAAGATTATTTCATGTCTTTCTAAGATAGGGAACTGTCCTCATTTTGACATCTTGTAAATTTCTAGTATTTGCTTACACCAGTGAGTAACTGGTGATATTATGTTATTACTGATGCTGTGGTGATATGTTGATGATTATTTAGTTCAGAACTGCAGATTCCTGCAGCAGTCTAGTTGGATAAAATCCAGCCATTGAAATCAGCATTAAGTAATGGCCTATTTCTGAACTTGTGTGCTGTTTTACCTAGAATTTTGCTGTAAAGCTTGCATAGGTTACTGAGCCCTATGTTCAGCCTTCTGACAGCCTCTTTGAGCAATTGTTAAGAGTCTGAAAATCAAACCAATCCTTTTGAATCCTTTTTATCAATCCAGATAATCACATCAGTGATAGTTTTTGATACATTTGGTGTGGGCTTGAGGCATATGTGCAGCCTTGGTTACTTCTTATGATGCTATCTCTTTGATCTATCATAAAAGCCACTTCTGTAATTAGATCAAAGACTATGTGCTGATAATATATGTACAGACTTTGAAACCCATCTAAAGGCCACAGCCATGCCAGCAGATAAGGCCTAAGTAAAAGATCCATTACCTTTTTCATAGATACTTCTCTCAGTGCCTCAATACAAACATTTCTAATAATGGTCATCCCAATTAAAAGCATATGCATCTAGTTGTGGCTTCAAAATAGGTTTTCTGCTTGAAGAGTATACTTTTCTACTTCTTCCAAAGCACATATATTCAATGAGATTTAACAGTGAGGGCTAAGTGAGGGTTTGATGGGTTTATTTAAGGATAAAATATTGTAAGTACAGAAGTGTATAATGAGGTTATTCCATTTTTGATTTGCAACATTTTGCCCTTTAGAATTAAAAATACTAGTAAAACAGTAGCATAATGATTACTTTACTTTTTAAATTTTTCATTAAATTATAAAATAGAATAGATGTTTTGTTATTTTTTTAATGGTTCTTTGACATTATATCACTTCCAGGAAACTTCCAGGAATCTATTATTTTGTGACAAATACTAAAATGCAGAAAAGTTATTTCTGTCAGATGGCTACTGTTACTTTCTCTGTATAAGCTTACTTTTTTTTTAATGTTTTTCTTCACTCTGGAATCTAATTTGAACCATTCTGAACTGACAATTATTTAGAACTGTATCGGGATCTTTTGTTTCCTGAAAGTAGTGTTTGTTACCTTTATGGACTCTCCTATCTAATTTGCAGTAGTTCAGTGTTAGGAATACAATTAAATACCTTACTGTATTTGAGTAATTATATACTTTTTTGTTAAAAAAAGGCACAAAATCCTTTTATGAATCACTAAGTGCATGGAAAATTATCCTCTCCCTTTTTATTATTATTATTTTTAATAGTTATTGAAATTAGCTGATGGTGGCAGTGGTTAAATTTGAAAATTCCCAGGAGTGAGGCATTATTACTTATGTTTTGCATCATAATTGATAAATTACTAGAGAGAAATTGACCAGAAAGTCAATTAATGCTTTATTTGGATTACTGTGAATTCTTAATAAAGTGACGAATAGTTAAATGTCTTCATTTGTACCATAGCAAACCATTTGCATTACAAATAAGGAACAAATGTATGTATAAATAACTATGAGGAGGAAGAACACCACACATCTTCTCATCTTAACATCAACAAAAAATTAAACCCTCTGTTGATATTTCTTCAGTCATCAAGTATTGCTCCAGGCAAGCAAACTGTAAATAAAGTTCTATAATAGGAAACCAAGAAATGATACAAGAGTTAAAGGAACTGAGAAGTAATGCAAGCGTTAACATAGCTGTCAGATCAAGATTTGTGTCTCTGACTCTAAAAAAGGACAAATTCCACCAGTTCTAGCAATTTCTTTTAGACATGTATTTTTGGAATTATGTGTGTGGGGTGATGGCCCTGATAAGCCTTGATGGGTTGAGGGAAATGCCTCAGCCCCCTGGAGGGGTGCTCCCAGCCAAGAACAAAAGCTTTCAAACTGATAAGATTAACAAAAGGTGGAGTGTTGTCAAGAATGACATGGCTCTCCTTTGTGATATCTTCTATGACTACTCGAGGAGCCACCCCTCAGGCATCTGTATCACCACCTCAACATTGATTTAGTCACACAAAACCACATGAAGAAAAAGAAAAGGTATAAAAAGTGTGGAGTTTAAACTCAAGCTGAGAGGGGGGAAATGCCATGTCTCTGCGAGGGTAACTGGTGGCAGTCTGTCCTGCCTCCTTCTCTTGGAACAATGTAGGGGTGAGAACCATGTGTGTTTTATACTCTACTTTCTTAACTCTCTAATACTTTACTTTCTTAACTTTACTTTCTTGCAAAGCTTATTCCTTTAAACATTCTATCTTACATCTTATGCTAACAGCTACTTTGATTCTTACTTGATAAGTACCTTCTTTACTAACTGTGTTTTGCTACCTTAATACTAGTAACAGTAACTTGCTTTACACTTTGCTATTTCATATTAGTTATTGTTTTCTTTTGCAATGTGCAGTTTCTTTTTCAATATGTGTGTCGATAAGAAGCAGCTCTGTTCTTCCCTTTTGCTTTGTGTTACAGAGAGAGTGGTGTGCAAGCTATTTTATTGTTCTGTTATTGAAAGGGTGTTTAGATAAGTGTTTTAGGTGGCTGTGCTTCTGGTTAGTAGTTTTTTGTTGATAGTTTCTGTCTGTTGTGAAAATGGGATACATTGCTGTATTGAAACTTGAGTCTAGTATGTGTTTGTCTTCGTAAAATGTGTTTTGTGCTGATTTCTTTTGGGGTCTTTTATTATCAATTAAATACAATCTTGCAGCTAAATGTTATCACCGGCAAAGCGGAACCCACAACAACTGTCACATACTTGTATTAATAAATGTTATTCTGGGAGCTGTTGTGGGGAAAGTTCTTTTCTAGCTATTCAGTGTTGTCTCATATCAGGGGTTAGAAACCTTCCAGCCTGTATTCTGTCCAGCAGTTCGGCAGGCAGTGCTGGGTTCATAAGGCTCTATTTTTTCTGGAGGCACTTATTTAGCTGATGAGTTCTCCCTGGCCTAAGTGTGGCTTCATATCAGAGGTCAGTAACCCTTCCAACCTGTGTGCTGTCTGTAGTCGATAGGCAGTGTTGGGAAACATAAGGATCTGATTGTCTGGAAGCGCTTATTGCTAATAATTTCTTATTAATATAGTCAAGACCAGAAATCTTTGCATTTCTGTCTCCCTCCTCGCTTTCACGTGACAATGTGTGAATTCTATATTCTGTCTCACGAATTTTCTCTATCTCCAATTTTAGAGAAACATTTTTAGAGTAGGAGTATATTGGTTATATATGTTCCTTTCAGCACTAGTTTCCCAGTTGCACACTTATTTTCTTCTTATATTGTTGGGAAGGGATCTCAGAAGTATCTGTGTTCCTAAAATATCAATTAATCACAGAATTAATCCATTAGCATACACAAAAATGGGGATGGGAATTAGAGACTTCAAATTACAAAGAGGTAAAAAGAGAATAGGACAATATATTTAAGTTATAGAGAGAGACGTCTGGCAGGTTCTTGGCTCTAAGCAGCTACTGAGGAACAAAAATTATGAATGAGCTTAAAAAAAAAAAAAAGGAAAAGAGCCTGAGAGTAAAAATGCATAAGAATGCAATTAGAGAAAAAAGGAAAAGAATTTGAGAGGTAGAGAAGAGAAAGTGTGAGGAAAAAGTCTTGTATAGTAGCTTACAGAAAAAAAAAAAGCTGTGAAAGAAATCATACAAAAGAGAAAAAAATAACATAAGGAAGTTCTAGTAAGAATAAAATATACATAAGAAGCATAACAATAAAACAACAAAGAACTCAGTGCCAATGAAAACTGAAGCAGTAAAGATAGATGGATGTAGTTACAGATGAGATGCCTTCTTTTCCAATATGATAGGAAGACAGACTGACATTTAATTAAAAAAAAAAAAGTATAATACAGCTCTGAGTTTCTTTTAAACAACTGCAAAATCTGGGACTAGTATTGGCTATAGCACATCCCATCTTTTGCCACACCAGCTTCACAGGCTGACTGCTGCACTGGAATTATACACCCTGACTGCTTGGTGCCTCTGTGCTTCCTGAGGAGCTAGTGGTTGGAAAGGAAACTTGGGAGACAGGTCATGCCTTAAATCAAGCTCAGTAGTCAGTTTCTATGTTACTGATTTTTTTTTCTTTAATGTACTTTTTTTTTGTTTAACACACTATTCTTTCCCCTTATGTTTCCAAGGTTCATTAAAAACATCAGCTGGCACAAATACTCAGTTTAACAGCAACTGAGAATTTAATCAAGTAGATCCCTTAGTTCATTCCTTTCAGCTATACCTGAATATACAGCATAATATTTCCAGGACAGATTTCCAAAGGTCTTTGTCCATTTGATTTCCATTAAAATAATTAAATCTATAGAATTTAAATATCATAACATTTTTTAAAAAAACTATTCTTTTTTCAATATTGATAAGATTACAATTCAACTTCCATCCTCCACTCAAACTGCCGTCCCTTCCCCACAGAAAATCTACATTAAAAAATAAATGAAGAAAACAAACACACACACACACCCACACACCCACACACACACACCCATTCACATATGATGAACTTTTGAAAAGCAAACAATCTAGGTCCTGTAAACTAATCATAAAACCGAGAAGGAATTTCCCGTTTCACTCACACAAGAACATCAAGATTTGTTATATGTTTGCGTAAAAAGTCACATCCCTTATTAAATTCTTCTTTACTCATTCACGTATGTATGTTTCTGTTTATCTTTCTTCATCGCACTCACAGGGTGTTTCATATCTGGCAAAATTCCCTGAAAAAAAACAAACAGGAAAGGCACAGCAAATAGAGAAAATAGTAAATATTGTTTTAAGTCAGTGACAAAAGTCAGACTTACTAAGTGATGTTTTAGGGTGTTTTTTTTTTTTTTTTTAAATTAATACTGCTCTGTGTGTGTCATGTATGTGTGAATACATCCAATAGAAGAAGAAGAAATTGACACTAGAAAGATTGACCCTAATGTTGCAAAAACACAGTACAGGAGGCCTTGTATTTTCACCCATTTGGCTGCCTGAGAACTGAAAGACAAGGTAGGGTGAAAAACCTTCTAGTATTTCCTTGTAGGGTCAAGAATTTATTCTGAACACTGTTGCTTAACTCCAGCTATGACATAGTCTAATGCCAGAGTTTCTGAACAGCACAACTTTGATCTAGCAGTATCTAGATTTATACCTTTTTCATCTAATTTTTAGGTGAAAAGTGCAAAAAAAAAAAAAAACCAAAAAACCCCCAAATTTGAAGTTGAAATTCTTGAAACCCCAGAATTGTTTTAATTACTAGGCAATGCCAGTTCTACATTCCTAGCACCATCATCCTGTATTAAGAAGGACAGCAATCACCATTTTGGGGTTATTTAATAGGACTAGGATTAAATTTTGATGCCCCTCTCAGTTCTGCCTGCCAAAAAAGAACAGGAAGGAAAAGAAAAAAAAAATGTTCTGTGCTTAATACTTTTCAGCCACCATACAAGTAACTGAGGTATGCAAGGAAAAGACAAGATTACCAGATGCTAAATAATACAGAATTATCAGTATGTCCAGAAATGTCTGTTATTATCATATTGAGAATATAAATATATAAATCCTCCAAAGGCTTCTACATCTTTTGAATTCCCTACTGTGAGCTTGAAGACAGTGGCACATTTTACTAGGGGTCCTTCACCTTATTTTAAATTCAGAATAGTCAATTAAAATTTCTAATTATCATCTTGACTGTCGTGACACTGGTAACTTTGGAACAAAATGTCCCATTCACATCAAAAGGAAAGAAAAGCTGGTGGGTTTTTTTTCCTCTTCCCACTCTTTGATTGTTGTCTGATTTAAGTTCAGCAGTGAATGATTTTGAAATTTTTCAAGCATATACAGTCATTATAAACAAGGACCAAGAGAAAGGTCATTCATTGTGGTTTCTGCTGATTTTTATTCATACAGTTGTAATAAAAGCAATTGGATGCCTGCTGGGAAGTATAAAATTGTATTGAGGAACACATCCTGAGGCATTATGAATCTAATGAGTAAAGCAAATATTCACTACGATTTTGGATCGGTTCACCTCTAGCTAGATCTTAGTAGGTGCTTGTTAATCAAATTAATTCTGAGACAATACCTTTTTTTGGCATAAAATACTGGGGAGCTGTCATGCTCTTAAAACATAAGAATAATGGGGTATCACTCTATGTGTCAGAGGAAAGCTGAGGTCCCTGCAGTAAGGACTGGCCCTCTACCTTTTTGTCTCCTGTGCCCTCTCCCACTATTTCCAGCAACTTTTCATGAAGTTAGAGGTTTGCATGTGTGAAGTAACAAATATGAAAAATACTTTTTGCAATAAAATCTAAGTATAACTAAGAGAGACAGGATTGAAAGCTGCATCTACTCAGTCCTATGTCTAACACTAGGGGAGCTTTACACTGCACTGTCTAGCTATGAACAAGAGCTAAGATGTCCTTGCCAAAGACATCTTTTGTTTGTTGGTTTGGTTTGGTTTGGCATGTATGAAATTAAATTAAGGTAAGTCAGAGTCTGACACAGGAACATGAGATGTGAACCTATCTGCTACTGAGTTGCTTCCAACCAAAGGTTACATCTTCCATCTAACAGATGCTTAACCCCACTCATGAATAAAACCTTTGTCATAGAATTAAGAATATTTCTTTTTCTATCTAGCCAATTCCTATTCTTTCTATAAGAGGATGGATCCTTGCTCTTATTTTGCAGTGTTCATAATACAATTTTTTCTTTCAATGAGTGCACATGGTCTCACTCACTCACTCGCTGTCAACTATGTCTACTGGTGAATTTCTCTGTTCAGACAGGTTGTGATCTCAAAAGTGAATTATCAGATTAACACAAAGCATTTCACTTCTTCACTTTATAGCATCCACCTAGTCCAATTTGTTGAATTGATTTTAGTTCACTCTATAACATTCACTGAGAATTAGGAATCTAAGGACAGTATTACACAGTTCAGGAATACCTTTTATGCTATTATCCAATGAGTCCTCCTACATTTATTTCATTTCTCTCTTGAGTTATTGTGCACTCAGATTTCCCACTTTCTGTGGAAAATTTTTATCTATCTCATTGGGCATTTTGTGATGTAACACAGAGAAAAAGGCACTCTGTGGTGTGCTGATTTATTTATAGAAGATGTCTCCATCTACATTTCAAAGTTGTTCCACTTAGCATTGGGAAATTAAATAAACCATTGTGGATGTGAGAAAGTCAGGAAAGGAGGGGGAAATGCTGTGTAATTCAGAAAGTGGGATACTTACTGGAGTATGAAGGAAACTTTATTGCTTTGATCTAATAATCTTTTCACCAGTATATATTGCATACATTAAGGCCAGATGCTGTAAACAATTGCTTGCAAAAGATTTCTTATTTGTATTGAAAATATCACTCTTTCCAGAATCTAAAGCAATGGGAAGAGAATAATCTACAAAAAATCCACATCAAAAGCAGAAACTGAAAAAAATATTTAATGTATTGCCAGTGAATACAGTCTTTTCTGAAGTCTAGGGCTGAAAGAAGGGGACTTTTTTGAAGAACCTAACTGATTAGGCACATTCAAAGAGTGCCCACCAGTGCCACCTCAGGAAACAAAAAGAAAAAATCCAACAGGATATACTCACAAGGCACATATCAGTGCTGTCAAAAGGAACTGTCCGCAATGTCACAAGGGAAGATGGTAAAGCCCAATGATCAGTGATGAGAGAGTCTAGCCTGTAGCTAGAATGAGGAAAATGCAGCAAGGGAGAAGTCAGACAGAAAAAGAGAGAGAGCTTAATGAAAGCAGAATTATAAAGGATGAACATTTTGGCAAGTCAGAGAGCTAAAGTTAAGCATCAGGGCAAGGGAAGTGAAGGAAATCAAATGGATCATTTAACAAAGAAGCCAAGGAAAAGTACAAGATGCTGAGGAAAGCAGAGAGAGATTGAGGCTGGAATTAGAGAGGAAAGCTGAAATGTAGTGAGATGATTGGCAGTGATATACGATATGGCAGCAGCTGTAAAGAAGAGAGGAGTCCTCCTACAAGTTCTTAAAATGAAAGGAGAATTGAGAGGGTTTGCAGGAAATGATGAGGGGAGTGTCCCAACAGCAGCAGCCTGATCTGGTCTACAATAGGTAGGTGCAAAGATGAGAGGATCTGATAAAATGATCCAGGTCTCTGTAAATCAGAAGATTGGGTGTCAGTAAAAGTGTTGTGAATGGCTGTATTTTTGTTCCATTTTATTCTATTTTATCCTAAGGATGGAGGAAAATGTTCTAGAGAAAGGAAAAGGATAGCAATGGAAATGGCCATAGAAATTACAAAACAGCATACAAGTGGTGAAGGTTCTGAGAAGGATAGATAAGTAGGATACGAATTATAGGCATGCAGAATAGCAATAGTAAAGGAATATAATATCAGAGTGCTGGTTGCAAAACTGTGGATGTGGGAATCTGAATTTGTACTTGTTTGAAAGGGAGTAGAACAACAACGCAAAACAGAAAAAGAGTAGTATCCTGAGTCTGTAGAAATATAAAGGTGATGGGCATAGTAGTATAGTGTGAGAAATTTACATGGTATGTTTATTCTCAACATGGATGTGGATAAAAACTGGGTGAGAGATGTACAAAATTGCTGGAATAGATAGAAATTTGTTATGGGTTTGGCTAGGTGTGGGCCTAAATTTAGGCTTTGGATTTCAGCGTAGGCCTGGGACTGTCAAACTGACTTGAGCTGGGCTGAGCTAGCTGACAGCTGACTTCTTCTAGCCAATGGTATTCCGTACCATATTACAACATCATCTCAAAGTGTAGGAGCCGGTGTGGGAGTGGCTTGGTCAGTTTCTTCAAGCTGTGGTCCCAGAAAAATGCACCATGCTGTCCCAGGAGGGACAGGAGGCCCGGGCCCAGCACCAGCTTACCACCGTGTTATCTTAGGGAAGTAAAATGTTTGTTCTTACTCTTTCTCTCTGCTTGGGTTTGTCTCTGGGGAATTGAATTCTCTCGAGTGATTTGTAGTTAGAATAATAGGATTTGTGTTCGATAGGGAGTGGGGAGTTATTTTTTGTTATATTTAACTTGTGTGTGTATCATATTATAGTTTTCTTTTAGTTTTCTAATTTCTGCATAAATATATATAGTTTAAATCCTAGAAGAGCCTCCAGGTTTTTTTTTCCTTTCTCCCTTTTCTCAGCAGGGGAGGGAGGCTGTAACACTCTGTGTTGAGCAGTTGGCATTTTGCCAACTCAACCCAAGACAACATTACTACAATATCTGTGAGCCAGCAAAAGCTTTCATGGAAAAGAAAAAGAAGACAGTTTATTTTTTTTTCCTATGCTTCTGAAACCAGATTATTCTAGATCTCATCCACTGTGCTCACATAAATAAAGGTAAATGGTAATCCAACAACTGAGAAGACTTAAAAGTTCTCTTAAGGCACATCAAACTGTTGTAAAATTAGTTGCAAGGTTGAATGAAGTTGCCTTGGTTGTATATCAGCTGAATGAGGTTTCTGGATTCCGAAGCTGTTCTGACTTAAATGACAAGGTTAAAAACCTTCTTGCCTACACTGTTCTTTGTATTGAAGAGGTACCACAGCAGTATACATAATTAGATAGGCTTTTGAATGAGTACTTTTATGAAATTTAAAAGCTTTCCATGTGGGTTTCATCTGCTTCCATATATATATCACATGTGCCAGTACTTCACCGCGTTCCAGCCCTCTGTAGCTGTAACACTGATGATTCCACTAAAAGTTACATTCAAATACTGGAAGTACAAAGCACATGTTACTAGCTGAAGAGTCAGGATTACAGATTGTCATCCTTTCTGAAATCTGAACACAATATTAACAACTATCAGAACTATATGTAATTGTCCCTGAACTGATTCACTGCAGTGGATGGACTAGATAAACTCCAGAGTTCCTTTCCAGCCAAGTTGTGATTCTGTGATTCTCACATATTTCTGTGAAAGAGCACATTGATTGTGTGGGTACCCACACAGAGGAAAGCTAAGCCTTTGCAGTCACCTACACTGTTCTGTCATAGAATTATTGTAGTAATCTGGTGTCCCTTGATTTTGCTTGTATCAAAACATGATATTCAGAGAAAAACTCTAGCTAGATTCACTTTTTAAGGATTTAATTCAGACTCTGGATTTAATTTTACATTAACAGTCAAGTTCCTTTTTGTGTCAAAGATGCAATCATTCTGCTTACCCAGTATGAAACTCCCAGTAGGACAAATCATCGTGTTCTAGTGAATAAGTATTGGATTCTGGATCTAAATGCCATCTAGTTAAAAATGTTTTCCTACTCATATAAAATAGTACTTGATCTTTTAAATCCTAAGTATATAAAGTTCATGCTGGTTGTGAATACACCATGGTAGAATCCAAGCACTGTTTTCTGCAGACATTTCTGTCATCTATTAATACAGGACTATCACATCACATCACATCACAGCACACTACTAAGTCCTGATTGTTGCTTATTCATACAAGATAATGTCAAAGGACTAAAGCCATCTCTTAAGGTGTTGCAGAACCATACTATAGGGATTGAGCTCCATCTTGTGGAATAGAGAGAAACTTGCAGCAGGGCGGTTTTTTCCCCTCAAAGACATGATCTTGAAGGGCATCATTTCATTGCTTTCCTGTTGAAAGTGTTCCTTGTTGAAGTTTAGAACAGATGGGGAAAAATGTATTACAACAAATAACACATTAATAAGATACATTAGAGCTGGGAGATAGAGCCGCAGCACATAATGTTTTGGTGAACATTTTTGTTAATATAGGAGATGACACAAGCATTGCTAACTGAACTATTAATATTTTTAAATATATGCACAAATATTGGATTTCAGCACTGAGGCTTTTAGGTCCTTTAATAATTCACTTTATCCATTCTGTGGGAAAGAAGAAAAAAAAAGAAAGGAAAAGGAAAAAAAGAAAAACTCACCTTACAGCTATACTCTAGAATATATATTACACAATTCTTATGAAAACAAATAAATGCATTCTCAGATGAGCATACGGATCTATCATAAGCTTTAGTAGCCTGCTCAATTAAACTTTTCTGTTGAAGAATGTAGTACTAAAGGCAGCTGAGGGAGAAAATAAAGTCATTATGTGTTTAGAGCATATACTATTAAACATTAAACATGTTGTCAAACTGGAAAAGTTCCTCTTTTACTTTAAAAGAAATTTATTACTGAAAGACATTCAATATTTTATGCTAAGTGCAGAGTTTTTATATATATAATCACTCATGCATACATATATATGACAGGAAAATCGAGATTTTATTTTTTTGTGGAGCTATAAAGAAGAGTTCATCTGACACTGCATTTTCTTAATTGAGCCAATCCAAGATAAAAGTTTGTTTTGTTTTGTTGTTTTGTGTGTTTCCTTGTGATTTTTTTTTATTTTGTGTTTTGTTTTGTGTTTGATTTAAATCAGTCTACTAATGTCTAGACATCAAAGCTGTATAAATGCACTTAGTAGGGGTATAAACGGTGTCAAGCATACAACTTTTGTAGGTCATAATGCTTTTGAAAATTATTTTGGAACCTATCCATGTCTCTTTCCAGATAAATACCTTTCCAAACCTGCCTTTTTGCAAGTTTCTCTTCAGGAACACGGTTTGTTACGTGATAGCTGATGGGTTCCACTGATTTCATTGGGGCCTGTGGACTGTAGGGCTGTGGGGTTGGGATGACATTTGCTCACATGCAAAATCATCTTTAATTCTTGCTGTGTAAATGCATATTATTCTCAACATCTTTGGAACAATTTACTTTTATAACACTGCCTTATGCAAGTGTTATAACTGATCCCTATTTCTTTTTCCAAACTGCCTCATCATAGTCTATTTGTGCTTTAAAATGGAAAAGTGTCTCAAAGAGATTGAAGCCTAAGGGGTAGATCAAACTCAAGGGGAAAATGGTGCTAGCCTCCCCAAGCAGAAAATCAGATATGAAGCTGGAGAGGATGGATGTTTACAAGGAACAGACATCTCTACATGCAAGGGATTTAACAGTAAGTATGCATTTTAAATTATATTCAAGTTTAGATTGACTGATTTTTCCATATCTCCTTTATTAGACAAGTTTTGCCACAATGAATTTTTGCAAAATCCTGTGATTGTTTTCAACCTTCTTCAATCTTTCTCCCCTATACCTCATGAATAATAGTATCTCTGAGACTTTTTTCTACTTTTCTTTTCCCCTTAAAAATGATTGTCCTTAAAAAACAGAGTAATTCAAGATGAGTTGTTATGGAATGCTTTTGTTTTGACAGTTTTATGATGTTATACAATTTCTTAGTTAATTCTCTTAATCGAAGTTTAAATAAAATACTTTGGGTTTCATGTGGTTCATCAATATCTACAATATTTTTTTTAATCTAGATGTTTTGACAGAAGACCAGTGCATGAATTTTTCGCATAAGTCTTCCTTTTGTATAACATACAAATTACACATATTACTGATTAGGTTTTGAAAGTGAAAACATAGTCCTTTTTGTAACCCAACTTTTCATTTAACAATAGAGACTTTAGTGCATAGAATTATATATATGTATAATATTGGAAATTTTAGAAACTGTGAATGTTAAATAATATCTATGGCAAATATGGAATTAGTCTGGTCTACTCATAGCTGTTGTATAAGTGTGGATACAGTCTCCACTTTATCAGAAATTTGATTGTTAAACTCTGGTTATGTGATACTTCTTTGCTTCATATTTACTTTTCTAATTCTTGGAATTGACTATAGCACAGCAATATTGACTTAGATAATTATGAGACTAATCAGCAGATCAGAAAACACTAAGATATGTCTCCTAAAAATGTTTGTGAGCTAATAAGGAAAAGCAGTACCCGTATGGTTGATAACTATTTTTTTCTGAAAGTTTTCCAAATCAAATGAGCAAAATTCTTAAAAATATCAAAATACTCAGAACCATAGAGAGCTTTCATTGGAAGCAGCCTGACTGTACATGAAAAAATGAAGTGTAATGAACTTCATGTGGAACATCTGTTTGCTGCATAA
>VWZD01000390.1:23577-34225 GCA_013396695.1 Sakesphorus luctuosus
TTTTTTCTGAAAGTTTTCCAAATCAAATGAGCAAAATTCTTAAAAATATCAAAATACTCAGAACCATAGAGAGCTTTCATTGGAAGCAGCCTGACTGTACATGAAAAAATGAAGTGTAATGAACTTCATGTGGAACATCTGTTTGCTGCATAAAAAAAAAAAAAAAAAAAGACAAACAAAAAAACATCTATTCCTTTCCCTGGATTTTCCTTCCCATTCTTAAACAATACTTACTGCAATGCTTTTATAGTTAAAAGAAAGGTCCAGTTCCATTACTTTCAATAATACATAACACCTTGAGAATGGTGTNGTTATTGGTGTGTATGTGTGTGTGTTTGGTTTTTGTTTTGTTTGGGTTTTTTTTTCAGATAAGAACTTGACAGTTTGGGGTTTTATGGGGGGTGGTAAAATATGATAAATAGAAATTACAGAAAATTAGGGGAAAGCCTTTCTCCCAAAGCCCACAGTTCAAGCAGGGATTGGTAATGGGGTTAATCCAGTGTCTTTAATAACGTGGAGAACCGCTAAGTTGCCTGATTAGTCTCTTTCACATTTGTGATTCAGGAAGCTCTCAGGTTTGGGGTAGAAAAACAACTTCTGTCTAGTCAAAGAAAATGGAATTTTTGCAAACTTCTGTACAGGTTCTCTTCTGTTTATTAAGACTATTCAGATATTTATACCTACTTGATACTCTATAAGCTTAAATCCTTAACACTATTCTTGATGTTTTCATGTAGTGCATTCTAGTTTAACAGGAATACAGAAAGTGACCTTGTGAACACTACTTAATTTAGTGTGCATTAGATGACTGCCTACAAAGTTACAAAAGTGCATACCACTCCAACTGCTCATTAAGTGTCGTTTTCCTACTTAAGCACAACAAATTGCATAGCTTTAAGCAATAAGAAAAAACCCTCCAAAGTAAATGTTTAAATAAACTCAATCAAAACTAATTAAAACTGCTTTAATTTTATGCATGGGGCTTGGATATTTGCTTTGGGTTTTACGGAGAAATTGTTTCACTAGCATGCACAGGGAAAACTCCCCTGCTAAGTAATGCTGAAGCCTACACAGGTGGAAATGAGGTGAACCATGAAAGGAGTAGGGGAACTTTTTAAAGCATATTGGGAATATGTTTCCTACAAAATCCCTTGTAAATAGCTTATACTTTCGCTTGAAAACTCCTGAAAAGGATGTGCCCTCTATAGTAGCAATGCTTGAGTGATTCAGGCATTGAAAGGCAAGTAATAATGGGTAAATGGGCAAACACTGTACATGTTTGTTCCAATTTCATACTTTCTTTTTGTATGGATTTTTAAACTTTTCTCTCTCTTTTTCTTTTTTTTTTGAGATTCGTGGAAGAATCAGGAACAGCGTAAGGCCCCTATAAAGGGTGTTGATGCAAGGGATGTGAGCAGTGGGATTCATTACTTATTACAAGTGCTGAAAGAAACATGGCAAAAAATTAGAAAGATATAACTGCCCTGTGAGAAAATCTATGTATTAGTATCCTGAATTCCTTAGGCCACATAGTTTAATTTGTTTTGAAGCTTTATCCAAAGTTAATGCTTTAGGTGTTACATCCAGTAATTCATCTTACATTCACATGCATATCTAGACTGTGAGTAAGAGGAAGTGAGTCCTCCATATTTATAGTGGTGTACAGGAGCTAATGTGTTTCCTTAAATTTATTTCAAATGCAGTATCTCTGGAATGAAGGATCAATGTACCTGAAATGCTAGGCAGGTGCTTAGAGCAGAACATGATCAAATATAATCTGTACAGCATTCATTTGATGCTAGCAGTCCTGCCTTAAACTGCAGGTGCCTGACATATATGACGCAGCTGACACAAGTCCAGCACATGGTCACATGAGCAGATTCTCTAGAAGGCTCTTTTGCGAGCTTAGTTTGCTTGAAGTGAAGCAGGTGAGTTAATCCTTTCCATCCCAGAACTCTCTACCAGCAATGTAGCTGATGAAGACTTCAGGCCTTATCAGTCTCAAATAGGATTATCTCTTCTACTTTTAAATTAAGTGTCAGCACTTTTTAAGCAGAAAGTTTCAAAAGTCAAGTAGGATATAATTATCTCTTATGTCTAAAATAATCTACATTCCTGAGAAATTACCCCCATCCCCACCCTCCAAAAAGACCTTGAGTTGGAAATGACCTCTAGAACAAAACAGCACTGCAGGTTCACTTTCTGAGGAGCACAGAATCTTCATCAGCCTGAAGCAGGGAAAGTTCCAGTCTTAGATCAGAGCTGGCCCTAGAAAAGCTGTATAAAAAGTTACAGTTCACAGGAGAGTCATGCATACCTCCCCTCTGCAGCTATCCCAAAGAGCAAGCACAGCATTTACAAGACGCTTCTTTGTCTCTCCTGTGGGAGTGGCCAAAAGTTTCCCTTCTCTTCAGCTTGAACCCTTCATGTGTCTCTCTTCCCAGCTGTGTAGCCCCAGGCAGCCCATTCTTTTAAAGTGGATTTTGATTATTATTTAATTGTTCTAATACTTATTTTTATCATTGCATACAGATTTTAGCATCCTGTTTTAAGAAACTTTGACACAACAAATTTGAAACCCACACAGTTCCACATTAAACTTATAAATGTATTCTATATGTACCAATCAAAAAAGTTACATTTTGTGCTTTATTTTTTTATCAGATTTCTAAATGTAGTTCTTCAACATTTTGACATTTTTGTAAGTTTGAGTTTTAAATTGCTGGTGTGAGAAAATTTCTAAAGGAAATAGTATGGTACACATACAAGAAGTATTTTTTCTTAGATCGTTGAACTATTCAGTGGTACAAACTGAAAAATGTGTGTGTTATGCTAAGATTGAAAGCATACAGGTGCGCTGTGGCTTCCTGAATATTGTCTTCTAAAAGAGGTAGAAAGAAGAGAGAAAAGAATGAAAGTGATATCCTACAGACAGCAGTTGAATTAAATTGAACATTTCTTGCTGCACCAGATATTTTGGCAGAGACAAATAGAGTTTCATCTATGAACATAACAATCATCTGAAACACTACCACAGACTACAGGGAAGAATAGAAAATCCTTTTTTTTTTCCTTAAATCTTTTTGGGCCTTAAAGCAGCTGAAAATTGAGACACACATAAAGTGTCATAATTCATGTAGAAACACCTATTTCTGTAGTTCAAAATTATCTTTTAGAAAATATTTCATATGACAATTCCTAGCAACAGTCTGTCCTTTCAAGATTGTATGTTGTGTGAGATGTGCTGGGTGTGGTTTCCAGAGGCATTTTGGTTTTAAAGAATTTAAAGTCAGTATGAATTTTAAGTAAGTATGTGTTATGGTTGTAATGCAAATAATGTGTCCTGTAATAAAGGTATAGATTGAGTTATCACCACTCCAAGTAAAATCACCTTCTGGATTAAAACCCTGCTCTGAATTAAGTAACAGATGGTGATAGGATGAAATTCAATGCAAAAACATAATTATTTTCTCTATTATTAGCTGCATAAATGAGACACATTTGGTTTTGAATAACTGCACCAGCAGTTGTAACTTAGTATATATTGTAGATTTACTTTGGATTTATACTTGCATTATAGGAACCAGAAGTTTCCTGATAATTTTATCTAGAATAACTAAGAATTCAAAAGCATAAAAAAAATTCAGTCCACTAAGTGTTTATCTAAAAGAAAATAACATTATTCTTTTTGTACAATCTATTCATTGTTCTTATTCAAAGCTATTATTTTGTGAAGGAACTCTTGTTTCAATCCACATTGTGCGCAACCTTTACTTTTTTATTATTTCTAAATCTATAAATATAAATATCTATAAGTATAAATATCAAGTATTCTTAAAAAATGTCAGAGCATTAGCACCAAAGTCTGATGTATAAAAAGTGTTGTTTTACTATGAGAGGATGTGTACACATACCTGTATGGATAGATACATGTACATGTATGTAGATATACAAAAACACAAATGTACAAATGTGACATACCCGTTAAAACTTTTTGAAATGTTTATTATTGTATTCCTGTTTGGCTAATTCAATTTACAATGGTGCCACCATATAATATAATTAATGACTGTTTTTGTGAACTCTTGGAAAGATTCAGTTTGGGTAGGAGGTCTTGAGGTCATCCTGTTGTAGGTCTGGTTCAAAGCATGAGCAGGTTGCCCAGAGCTGTGTCCAACCAAGTTTTGAAAATTCCTGAGGACAGAGACTCCACAACCTCTCTGCATCCTGCTAGTGCTCAATAATTCTCCAACAGAGTTAATGACAAATAATTAAAAACAAATTGATAAAAAGGTCTTTGGACCACTGAGAGATCCCAGGGAAGTTGTTTTGTTTGTTTGTTTTTACATACTTGGAAAAAATGAAAACCACATTCATCTTGAAATTAAGGGAAATTGCTGGGAAATTAGCTATGCAAATATAATCATTTCTCATCTGGAATGTGATGCAAATCCTTATAACATGCTGGGATCATCACCACATACTGAAATGAATACACAAACTTATTAAAACCTGAAAATGCTAAACTGATTATATGTCAGCAGCAGTATACTACACCTTTGTAAACAGAATAAAAGGAGAAAAACTTTAAAGATGACTAGCATAAGTTGGAAGCCAAATATTATCCTCATCATATTTTTTTTTTTTAAATTAGACGATTCATGTTTTAGCCAGTAATTCCTCATTGCAATAAAACAGATATACAGATGTTTATCCTAGTAATGTGTAAGATCAAATCAAAAATCTTTTATTTCTATAGTTGCTAAATTGTTATAGTTTATTTTCAATAAAACTTAATTAGATAAACAATTGATCTTTATTTTGTATTAAGAAATTCTCAGAAATTCTTCACAGGTGGAGATTGTATCCTTGTGTTTGGAAGAAACACCTGGCAGACTGACTAATAAATGTCTTGCATAATTTTTCAAATGATAACATTTAATTGATTCTAAGACATCCTTTCATACAAGGAAGGATAAAGTTGCAATTGTTGAGCAAAGGAAAATTTCTCATAACTACTTCTCAGAGCTTACCTAGCCATGGAAAAGTCCCAGACATTTTAAATGGACATTCCTATTCCTCTGGAGAGCAATACTTGGATATTTACTTTGTCTGATAAACAGATTTCTCCAGGTCAAGATACCATAATGATAGAACAGACAACATCTAACACAACCCAGCAATTTGGAAATTAAGTTGTCACCAAGGTTGTGGGAATTAAAGCCTCGGTCTTTCCCTCGAGTTTGAAATAGTACTCCTTACTGATTAAGAAAATGTTGTGACCACATTCGGCTTGACCTGGTTTTCTACCCAGATTATTTGGTTATGCACTCAGCAAGTGCATGGCAAGAGATTAACCTAAGTGAAACACTGTAGAAAATATTTAAGAACAGTAAATCCAAATCTAAAAGAGTTTGCACATGCCAACTTTAAAGCTGTGGTTGATAAAATAAAATAATTTAAGTGTCTAAATACTAGTTTTCTGTACACTCCCACTGTCTTGCCACAACTTAAACTACTTTCGACTTGACTTCAACTTCTCCTAGTCAGAGTTTTCAAATATATCTCAAATTCCACATCCTCAGAATCTTAGAAAATTTTATGTTCTGTTAAATTCTGTGGTGACAGAGCAACTCAGTGTTCCTCTAACTAAACATTATAAGGGACTATATCTAGTAAGTTACAGGACAGAACTCTCAAAAAATAGAGCTAAACTGATATTCTAGGTTAAAACCAACATAAACCAGTCAAGGGACAAATATTAAACCCTTTGAGTGGGTTTAAATTATCATTATAATCTATCTTTTATGTCAATTCTCAACTGCTGGTTAAATACTCACCAAAGAGAAAGACTCTGTCCTAATGGTCTTGTCAAAATTTAGAGGATTTTCATTACCCGAGAAAAAATTTCTGATGATACTATCTAGGCTGCTCTAGGTAATATTGTTCTCTTTGCCTTCTGATACATAACTGTGATGAAGTAAAACATAAGAATTACAACAGATGGGGAAAACAAGGGGAAAAAAGAGCAGAGCTTCATAGCTTATTATTCATCAAGTAAAAGAAATACTTGGGTTCTGAAAAGTGTTCCTGGACTATGAATACTGAGCATGTATATCCTGTTTTACAGAACAAGGGAAATGTTCATTTCCCCATAACCACCTTTTACTTTGTAACAGGAAGCTCTCTGCTTTGAAATCTCAGCCTGAATGTTCCCTTTAAGGGACAGAAGACAGTATTTCTCTTCCCACTGGAATGATGATTTTTATCCTCTTCCTTGGTCCCTGGTTTGGTTTGACTTGGTTTTCACCAAAACTCTGTGAAGGTATTATAGTTTATTTGCCAGATCTGACAAGCCCTTCAGGGGTTTTCAGAGGTATGAGAGAACATTAGAGTGCTGTACTTGACCAAAGAGGTGTGGTAGTAATTTGAGAACAATCTGCTCTTCCATCCCCTTCTATCACCTTCTTATCCTAGGAAGGATAAGAACTTTTGAGTTTAAGACAAACTTCAAGAAACAAGGTCAGCAAAGAAAGAAGAAACAGTCAAGACCACATGGATACAGATGAAGGCAAGGAGTCTTGTGTCTTTAATGATCAGCTGCTTCTGTCTTGGAAAGATAAGAAATCTTTTTTTCCCCCTTTATGTCCAAAACTGTCCGGGCAGAATTAGGTGTCTGTACTTCACGCAGCACAGTGGGGTCCACATGTTTTTCAGTCCTGGATGGATTTTGCTAATAAAAAATAATAACAGCACTATGCATATCAGAAAACATGAAAATTAAGTACAGTTTTACTGCCATGGAGGAGTAAATTCAGAAATTCAGATAAACTGTCCTTCTAATAAGGCTTATTTTTATGTCTTAAAACTTTCTAAATGAAATGCCAATGAGCATTTAAAATATTAATGCTTTTCATTGCAGTGTCTGTCAGTGAAATTACTTTGAGTGCGCTTATTGGCATTTTTCTGCAAAGCACATTACAATAATTTCATTAGTGCTGGGTTTTAATTTATCACATTGAGTATACCTTTCCTATTGAAGTTGATTTTGGAATGACATCATTTATTGATGGACTACCTCTATCTTCCAGCCTTCAAGTACTACATTTCTATCAAATGTTAAAAATGGTATGCAGTTATGATTTTCTCTTTGTTCTTTTTGGTTTTGGTGCATGTTACTGAAACATAAATTGACTGAAAAGGAAGGCTTGATTTTTAGACAAGTATGTGCAGCTGTTGAATTCAATTTGCAAATTCTTGCTTCAACAGCGAGAGAAACTTGATATGCAATTAAACAACTGCCCTGGGAAGCTCCAAGTGGAGTAGAAACTCCATTCAAGTCTGTGGCTATTTCATCAATGACTTAAGTTGGTGTCAGCATTTCTAATAATGCTTTGCAACTGTTTTGGGTTTTTTTTTTTTGTGCAGAATGGTAAGGACATTAAGCAGTGTTATACTTAGGGGACTTGAGGGATGGTCTTTAGGGACAATATGGTTTTATGCCCTCCTTAAATCACACTACCTAGCCAGAGCAGTAGGTATAAACTTCAGTTCCTTTACATATCCTATTCTGAAATACATGATTGATGTGCCTGAGAAATAGATGCATGAAATCAAATCATTCTTCACTTCAGATTTTCAAGCTATGTGTAACAAATTTTATTCAGTAAATATAGTAATTTTTCCCAGTTAAAATACCATCTCCAGCCAATTGAAAGAAACAGAGATTGAAATCACCCTATTGATTGCTGTTCAACTCTTCATCATGCTTATTAAAGTAAGACATAAGACAAAATGGTCTGGGCAAACTAGTTCAATCTCTTGTTACTTTGCAATCATTTTCACAAATTTCTTTGGATGTGTCTTTAAATATAGTAGACATTTTCCCTTCAATGCACCCTTTGGGAATTTCTTCCATAGTCTGACTCTTCTAATAGCTAGAGGTCTCCTAATTTTGAGTCTAAATTTACTCGTTGCCAATTGCCAACATTATCCTTTAATTAAAATGCTCTTTTTCCTCCTGTGCATTTTGCTATCCTGATCACTTCTGTGGTATTTATCGAGAGCAATCATGTATGTTCCCATTATTTGTATCAATATTAGCTTTTTCTAAATGTGCTGTAAATCACACAGTGATGCTGCTGCACTCTGATTAGATTGCTGAACCTCTTAAACAAGGAGAAGGGCTGCTTAATCCAGTTAAAAATGTTTGCATCAATACCTGGGGAATGATCCTGTAGGCAAACATCTATTTCTATTAAGTGCTTTGAGACCCAGTGTGACGCTACTCATTTTACAGATTTTACTCTTAGCAGCAGCTGCTTCATACCTAAAGAATGACACCTGCCGTGTTGCAGCAACACCTGGAACTGTAAAGCTCCTTGCAGCAACCAGCCTACCTCAGCAGCTATCTTTGCTGACACAGAAGTAGGGTAGGGAGAGAAATAGCAAAAAAAGGATATTATTTAGCTGGTGTTAAAAGCTGTTCATTAGCATGATCTGCTTCAGTGCGTTTTACTAGGTTTTAATCCTTTTAACTCTTTTCTGAGCAAGCGTTTTCCCACTATAAACTTGCACTTCATTGATCTCTGTACAAAGCAATACCTGTTTGATCTATGTCTAATGAAATCTTACCTACACCTTTAAAGCAAACTATTGATTGAACAATTATACTTCATTTACACTGAAGCTTTATCTGTTCCCCCATTCAGTCCTCTGTTCCTTTATCTGAAATTCTATAGACCCTTGTTATAACTCCATTTATAAGGACTGACATATTTAGACGTAAGTCAGTTTTAAATTTTCATTGTATTACAGATATTGCTCTTCAATAGGATTTTGCTCCCTCAAAGGACCAGTTCAGTTTAGCACTTACATTTAATTGACCCACTTGGTTTGCTAATGAAGTACTTGCCAAGGTTGCACAGGTGAAGTAATCTGCAGTATTCTTATCGCTGAAAAAGCTATTTCAGTCTAAAATTAATGTTGAACTTTCTCACCTAGAAAATGAATGGGTATTAGGTTGGTTTATGTCGATACTGAAATAATTTCCTGGTTCAAGACCATTTTGAACTCTCACATCCTAGCTGGTATTTTTTTTCTTTCAGCTCTTTAAAATGACTGGGACTAGCCACCTAGCCACCTTCCTGCATTTGGAGACATTTATATTGATAATTTATTGGTGAATTTGAATAAGTACATTCAGGAATATGTTAAGAACACTGCAGGGAAGAATTTGCAATCTCATTAAACTCTTGAAAGAGCAGAGAGATAACTTCTGAATCTAAAAATTTCATAACAATGTCCAGAATGCCTCCTGGAAAAATCTCTTATTCCTTATGGCACTATTGTTATGGACTTTCAAGGCAGAGATGTCCCAAGATTTTCTTCTCAGAGAACTGGGGATCAAAAAAATGAACATTTTAATCATATTTTAGGTACTTGAAATCCATTACTACAGAAAGATCTTTACTAAATCATAAATCCTTTGATGTCTTGCTGAACAATGAGTCTTTTCACAGTCATCTGGTTAGTCTGGTTGGTGTGAACCTGCCCTGAAGTGGTCTCTTCAGCAAACCGTTAAAGGAGCACTAGAATCCGCTTATGCTATTTTCAGTGCATAACCAAGCTAACCAACTTTCTATTATGTGAAAAAAACAACAACAAAAAACCCCCCAACAAAACAAAAACAAACTAGACCCCAGCTACATTTTTTAGCATTTTAATTCTTGAACGTTTTCTGAATATAAATGTAAAAAATATATGTTTCATTTNTGAATAAATATGAAACCTGCCTGGATCTAGGAATTTCAGCTTCAGATCATTGATTTCAAAGTCCAATAAAACATTTGTAGCAACTACTGAGATTTTAAAGCATTTTATCTGTATAGCCTCTGCAAAGCATACAGAGTCAGAGTTCTCAGGTGGTCTTAAGTGAATGGAAGTGGAAGAATTACTGTAAGTTAAATACAGTCTTGTCCTAAATCTCTGTGGGAGTATGAACGCAGCACATCTCAAACAAACTTCCTGAACTATTTTGCCAGTTGAACCCCAGCTTGCTTTTGCAGACTGTATATTCAATNCAGTTTCCTCACTGATGTTTGTAACTTTGCAATATTCTCAAAACTGGAAGAGATTTCAGCTACATGCTTTTTCATAAATTCTTTCCTAAATCCCAAGACTTAACTGCTGCAACCCTGTCTCCTCATTATTTTGTCTAGCTTCCATGTAAAATATGAATAGTTCTTTTTGTATATCAATAACTTACAATGCCAGGCTCAAACAAAACCAAACACAAACCAANCAAACTAGACCCCAGCTACATTTTTTAGCATTTTAATTCTTGAACGTTTTCTGAATATAAATGTAAAAAATATATGTTTCATTTGTTTTCTAAGAACATTTTATGCAAGGAAAGGAAATGCTTCTCTAAAAAATATTTTTCTGGAATTTTTGCTTCATTTTTAGATCATGAGGTTCTTTGCAACTGTCAATTGTTACTTGGATCAGTGTTATTTACCATCTCTAAAACTGCAGTGCTTTAATTAGGTTTCTTCATTTCCAGTAAGTCTAACTTGCTTATTATTTCTTCATGAGTTGAATCTTAGAACCTTGGCATCTGTTTGACTGTGCTTCATTGTATTAATGA
>VWZD01000390.1:34386-57313 GCA_013396695.1 Sakesphorus luctuosus
AACAAAGAAATTAATGATTTTTGAGTTCTCATTAGAATTTATGTAACTATCATTGTCTCATCTTAAGCACTATATGTTTTGACTAATATACAATATAGTGACTGCTAGCAAAATCCAATAGTAATAAACAAGAAAACAAAGATGAGACAGCTTAGAAGATTATCTGTAATTACTATAATATTTATTTTTCTCCTAACTGATAAGAAGTGAAGAAAATTACCTTTATACTTCATAACCTCATAGAAAATAATCAGGAAGTAAACTCAACCCATTCAAATGTTGGATAAACTGTTTTCAGTTTCCTCACTGATGTTTGTAACTTTGCAATATTCTCAAAACTGGAAGAGATTTCAGCTACATGCTTTTTCATAAATTCTTTCCTAAATCCCAAGACTTAACTGCTGCAACCCTGTCTCCTCATTATTTTGTCTAGCTTCCATGTAAAATATGAATAGTTCTTTTTGTATATCAATAACTTACAATGCCAGGCTCAAACAAAACCAAACACAAACCAACAAACAAAACAAACTAAAAAAAATCAAAGGAAGAAAAAATTGTTCACACACTGCTGCAGATGGTAGAAAGTTAGCACTGCTTAAGGAATACATGGTACTTCTACAGTCCTAAAAGAAAATGCATTGAAATTTCAAAGCCTATACAAGAACTCTATCAGATTCAAAAAATCTCTTGAGGCAGAAGTTATTTGGATGATGAAAGAATACTGGAGAGTAGTGCTATTATCCTGTTGATAGTCTTTTCTCAACATCTGCTTGTACACACTTTTGGAAACGGAACACTGACTTTCATCTTGATGTGGTATGTTCCTCTTTAAATTCAACAGAATTTTTTTTCCACCTTCTCTTCTTTATGCTAAACAGTTCAGCTATGCTGATTATAGACGAGGAGTGAGGAAAAGGAAAAAAACCAAAAATGAGTTGATAAACATTGAGCACAAAATACATAAGTATTAAAGGCAGATAACACAGAGTAAGTTAGTAGGCACAAGGACTAAGAAGTGGTAGAAAAAATGGTAAGAAGACTGGTAGTCAAAGAAATAAATAGTTCTAATTCACAGAAATAAGGGTTGACTGTCACCTATGCTATACTTTTAACACACTTCTACCCACTAGGTTATAGAGGCCTAGCCCTTTCCTTCATTTTTACAGAAGGTATGACTGTATAATGGCATCAGTTACGAGGATATGTCTCTTCATCTTCTTTGATGGTGTGATATTTCAAAATGTGTTTTTCTATATTTGATGAAGAATATGATTTTATATATTGAATTTACTGGGATAATTGGATAACTTTTTGACAGTTTCCTGAGCCCCTGAGCTCAAAGGAGGACAAATAATTGCAACTTCCATGAAAAACTGAGGAGAAATATTTTAACTCCTCTCTTTGCAGGTGATTGTATTCACCATGGGAATATTAATTTCTACTACTTTTTTAAGAACTGACATGTATTTTTAGCCATGTGTATCCATTACACTTTTAAATCCAAGGAAAACTTGAAGCTTTTTCTATATAGTTTGAAATTATTCTCAACCTCCTCCCCCAGCATTTATGACATCACGCTGCCAGTGGTATGTCATTGGAAAAAAAAGGAAGAAGGTAAATTACAGACATGCCAAATGGAGATTACATTAATTAGAGGAGGAATTGCTTAGGGTGGAGCCTATAAGAAAACACCATTTAAATAAGACCTTGGTGACATCTGTTCAGCTCTATCACACAAAATTATTGAGCTGGGATCACTAACAAAGCACACAGATTATTATGGAGAAGGCTTACCCTAAAGAGGTGGACTGTATCCACCCTCATCTAATGGTTTAGGAAACAAAGATGGACAGCTGAACTGTTAAGAGCTTTTCATCCAGGCACTGTTTCTAGAGATGATAGTGATTTAGTTAACAACAGGTAATTGACTTAGTATAACAGACCACACATCAGCATGTTTTGTCTAAAGCATTCTGAATGTTAGGAAAGGAAAGGTGGGATCAGAAGAGCAGGTCCTGCAAAGGTGGGGCAAGGTTGTTCTGGGCCAACTTCCTTCTCCACCTTGAGACTCACGCTCAGACTCACCCTGCTCAATTCACTCCCTAGAGGAGGGCTCAAGGGGCTGGCTCTGCATGCATGAAGAAAACACTACTCAAAATCTACTTTACTTAAGCTGTGTGCACCACGTTTACTGCAAAAGGTTGGCCCCTCTTTCTCTCTTTTTCCTCTCACTTTCTTTTTCTCTCAACACCAGCCGTGGACCATCAAGGTGGCAGGACCAATGTAGGATCTAAGGACTGGTGATATTCTTTGTTCTTTCTCTCCCCTTTCTGTCTTTGTTTCTCTCCCACCTTGCTTTGGCAGGACAAACAGAGTTATCATATTCTACCCCATGCTCCTTACTGAAGTCTGTTGTGGGAATGGGGAGATTGTGAAAGTGTGTTGTGGTGTTTTAGCCAGCACCTTTAAGGAGTTTTTTGTGAGAGCTGAGAACTTTTTAAAGTGTACTGTACAGAATAAAGTGCCTGTTAAGGGCGACCACTCTTGTGGAAGTGCATTGTAAGAATTTAAGGGCTTGCTAGCTATCACCTTTTGAGTTTAAACAATGGGCTGGTTGCCAAAGTAAAGGCAACTGTACAACAAAAGGTAAGAGCTCACTGACATGCATCTAGTGTCTTTGTTCAGCCTGATTAGAATTTATAACAAACATCATGCCCCGTACCAGTGAGTCATGACACTTAAGACATGAGAAGGTCAAGTGATTATAGTCGGGATATGCCTCTGGTGTCTTAAGCAGATTTTTAGGTTAGAAAGCAACAAATAGTAAAGATAGTAACTCCTCTTGGGGAAAGCATATACATAGATGTGTTCATCACTGCCAAGGGCTGAACTCACTTTGCCATCCAGAGTTTGGACGTCTCAGGCCAGGTGGAACACGTGCCCTGTTCTCTTGAGGCCATCATGCTGATCACAGCTGGACTGGAGGCCTTGTCTCATGGGGGCATCCTATGCAGACTGTATGTGGGTGCATGTATGAGATGGAATAGAAATTGCTGCCTACTTCTTAACCCATCCTACTTGGTAAATAAATCTTCAATTTTGTGTCACTGAGTGGCTTAGTTCCACCACACCTAATTACTTTTAATCAGTTATGTAATTTGCAAATATAGTCTCAAGTACTTATTTCTCCATTTCTAAGTTCTTTTGGGGCCTCACAAAAGTTGATCAGTTACATAGGGATAATACAATTCACAAGAAATATCTGTGGGTGTGAGGAAGATCAGCTAATTTCCAGTGTGGTAAGAGTAATTAGAAGGGAACAATAGAAAGTAAAGGGTACTATTTGAAAAAGCTGTGGGTGACGGAAGAGGGCTGAGAGGTGACAACCTCTTTTTAAAAAAGCTATTGTGTCTTGTAAGATTCCTGTGGAGGCAAGAAGACAACTGTGGTTCCTGCTGCTAGAGAAGAAAAGGAGGGCTAGGAGATGATAGAGAACTTCAGAGATTTTGCTGCTGCTGCTGCTAATCAAAAGTTTATAGGCAGTAATGATGACTTGTAAAAGGATGTAACCCTCTCTCATTATCTGCTTTTGCATCTTCCCATGCTCTGCAGAAGGTGACAGATATTCTGGCTTGAGAAGGAACTCAGATTTCCTGAGGAAGTATGGCAGCTGTTTATTCCACCCTTTCTTAGTGGTGTCTATCTTTTGTACACTCAGTCTTCTTAGGATTCTCATTAAAGTTATTCTCATTAAAGAATCCTAAGCTAACAAGTTAGCTTGTTTTTCAAATCTCTTACGTCCCCCTCCTGACACTCTCCCCAATTCATGGGATTCTGTACAGATGTAGGTGTCTTAATTGTACATGATCTGAATTCCAGAATAAATAATGATAAATGATATTGACAGTGTATAAGTTAAAGACATTCAGGATAAGAGAAAAAAAAAAACAAAACAAACCAACAACCAAACACCCAACAAACCTAACCTAATGAAACAAGTGTAATTGCAAAATTCATAATAGTAACACAAGAATTTCAGAGAAAAATTTGCTAATTTTGCCACATTTGAAATCCTGAGTAAAAATCAGAGCTGAAAGGCAGCAACTCAGCAAGTCTGCTGATCTGTCTGTACGATGTAATTACATATCTTCATGACCTGTTTGGCCTGCAGTGGCTCTCACTGGGTGCCTGCACTGAAAGCAAAGTACACTCATGTTTAACTTCATGGCATGCTACTCTAAGCTATCTATTATGTCTGTTAGGTCATGATTGAAAATGTGTATTCATATAAATTGTGTATAATACTGCTTACAGTACTCAAGGGCAGCTAAGGATTCCCAAATGAATTCTAAAATTGTTCCCTCTCACATGAAAGGGAGCAGCTCTGGAACAATAAATTTTCTTGCCATCCAGCCCTAAGGTTACCAGCTATCATATTAGCAAACACAAATTTAACAGCAGATTTTAATTTAGCTTGGAAATAGTTTATGGACATTAGCTAAGACTTGAAAAAAACCCAAGAAAATGCATCTCAGATTAGTTTTTCTTATATTTAAAAGAGTTTTATTATTCAATCATATTGAGCTGCAGTATCTCAAAGCTCTGGTTTAATTTCTTTTGAACTTCAACTACTTCCTAGGTTTCTTGAAATTCTTTCTGTAAGTCTCATTACAGATGAAAGAAATATTTCCTTGTGCTTTCTTCAGGCAATACTCAGAAATCCAAATGGTGTTTTCAACACTATGTATTAATATTAACTTTTTGATCACTTCTGAAATTACAGCATGACATTTATTCTAATTCTTTTTGTGTGACACTGTTGAGCTGTTGAGATTTTCATAGGGAAAAAATGTTATTAATGATGTAAATTAATTACTTTTTTAAGAAAAAAAAAAGCACTATTGATGATCAGAAGATTGCATCAGATTACAAATTTCTTTTCTGTATGCAAAATACAGAATGATGCGTATAAGCCCATTTTCTCTGAAACCAGAAATATTAACCTACGACTTTGAAATTAAACTTCACTTATACCATCCTTCTCAGGAAGCCCTAACTCCTTCAATTCACTGAAAACAGGTTTTCTTTAAAAAGTTTTTTAAAAAAGTAAACCAGCCTCAATATAATGATAATACAGTGATTTTGCACTTCTAAAGGGGATTTTCATTTCAGGCTTTCAAAGCTGCTTAGAAGCGAGTATTAAGGACAAGATTTTTTAAAGGAAGTGATATTAGCTTACTGATGCTCTTGTTAAGGTCTGGAAAATTCTCACTAACTTCAGTGAGAGTAAAACCAGAGAAATGCCGAGAGTCTTGGGACACCCTTCCCTCACACCACCCACACCCTTATCATATTTTGCATAACTGACAGCTTTAGGAAATAAAGCTTCATACTGAAGAAAAAGCCGTGATGCATTTAATCAAGCAGCACAGGAAGAGGTATGGCGACCTTGTTTAGAGGTCTGGGCTGAAATTTGAGAATAGTATCATAAACATATTATGGTATACTTGTCTATTGTGTGACTCATCAGTTACATGGACTTCATTAAACAGTGGGATGACTTTTAAGAGTTGATTTTTGACCTCTAGATTAAATTCAGGTAACTCTTACTGACGTGAAATGGAAAGAGATTCTTTTTTGTTTGTTTGTTTTTGTTTGTTTTCCTGTCGTTTGTTTGTTTTATTTCTTTCAGGAAAGATTAGGTGAAGAGTAAAGCTGTGCAGAAATTTGCTCTATGGGAAGCAAATAATTTAAAATTGTTCCTTAATAGGGCAAAAAGCTTGCGACAAAATTCAAAAAAGGAATTTTGGAAGTATTGAAAATTTCCATTCTCACTTTTTCCATTTATGATCTCAATTATTCAGTCACAGGGCTTTGAAAATGACTGTTAAATCTTTCCATCACTGTAAAAGTGCAAAGGTTATTTAAGCAAAAAAAAAAAAATCAAGTTTTCAGTGTTCTGTATTGTCCTCTTTTCCCAGTAATGCTTGTCAGTGGCAATTCTCAGCTCCAAGAATCAGAAGAGAATCTTTTTCAGACTTTACTGATTTGAGCGCTCTGCTTAATTGCATATGTGTAGATGACTTAATGGGTGTAGTTAGATAACTTGCTAAACTACCTGAGGTAAAGCTCTTGATCATATTCATTTAGACTTCATAATCACCATACCATTCATATTTATATAATGCTCATTTGGACTACTTGGCCATTATACACTTTTTTTCAGATAGTTCTAAAAAACTAGATGGGGGCTATGTAGGCTATTCATGATAGGTGTGCAACAGCAGCCCTTTACAAGCCTCCCCAATTCTGCCAAAGTATTTTCTAGTTTATTTTCCAAAATCAGATAAATGCAGATATTGACTCTGGTGAATATTGCCTTGGTGCTGGCTAATGTTTTGATAAGCTGAGTTACAGGGGAAAATATGACAGCATAATCAGCTGTCAGAGTTTTTTTCTGTGTCTGAATAAATCATTTGTCTGTTGATTCCAGGTATATCATGAATTGTCAAGAAGAAGAAAGAGGGCTGTTTAATATGAAACATGGAGCTCTGGAACATACAATACTGTATGAAAATTAGAGGGTAACACTTTTTTTCCCAACCAGAGCCAAGAAAAAAAAATAGTAGGAATGTTGCAGAAAAAGTGAAATATTAAAAGTTGAAGCTGGCTATGTGATGAGCTGTTGACTGAGGGAGAACAAAAAAAGACTTCCAGCACACACTCTGCCTGTGAAGGCACCAAAAGCATTTATTCAGGGAAAGCACGGGTTTTTTATAGGATTCCGAGGGGAATGTTACGGAACTTGGATGGGATTAGGTGTAGTATGTAACCAGGGAAACCGGATAGTCAATGGGACAACAGTCTCCAAAGGTGAGAAAACTGACTAATAGGAAAACAGGATTCAGGACAAAGGCAGGAAAATGGTCTGAGGGGAAGAAGACAACATGGAGGACGAACCGGAATAAAAGCTATGAAGGGACAACATGAGGCAAAAATATAGGCAGGGAGTGACACAGAACTTTCACAACCAAAAACTGTACAATGAACGCATAACTTCTAAACCAAACCTCTACTGCAAGAGTCTCTAGTCTCATCGGGTCTTCTGGTGCAGGTTGTTTGTTCCATGTCATACATGATATGTGTTCTCCCACAGCGATGAATTTTTAGGAATTGTAGGTTTATCAATGACTGCTTTCAAGATTCAGAATTTGAAGACAATTTCTGATGCATCTTCCCAGAAAACATCAACATTTTTGCCATCAGAGGTGACAGAAATAATTTGATTGGAAATTTTTTACTATGTAATATGAAATTGAACCTTTATAGGGCTATGGTGATTATAATTTTTGCAACACCCACACCCCTCCAAAAAACCCCGAAACAAATAGTGAGTTATGATTTGTTCTCTACTGATTTTTCTTTTTGAAGAAAAAAAAAGGTTTACCAAATTTGAAAGTATGTTATTTTCTTTTCCTGATTTTTGCCATTCAGTAAAATATTCTCAGTACATTTATAATAAATCAGTGCAGATTATGCAATTGTTTATCTCATTTTTAGTTTATTTTGTTTCCTGTAATTTTACATTCTAACAATGCAAAGGTTGCAACTGAAAAGTTTGTATAGCAAAAGGAAAGTATGTTAATGTTATAAATAGGCTTTCAAAATCATATGTTTAGCAGTAACTGCTTATCTTTTGATACAGCCTAAATTACTTGGTACACATAAAGGAACTGGTCATAACACAATTATGTGTTCTCTCTCTTTCTTAATCTCTCTGTATATGTGCTTATAATAAATATTTTATTGCTGAACATGTTTTTTCAAATCAGTCCAAATATGTGATATACTCACATGAATACATATTATGTCTATTTTTTTTTTCTTTTTGTTCCTAGTATTGCCCAGAGTGAAAAGGTTTAGTATAATCGAATGCCCCAGGGTATGTTCCATATTCACTTAATAACAGGTCAGCACTAAAGGAAGAGACACCTTCTGTCAGTGCAGTTTGTTTGTCTTAAGCTACAATCAGATGTAGAAAATATGCAGCCACTGAAGTCAGTACAGTAGAATTATCTACAATAAAATAAAATAAAATGATACTTTTAAGAGAGAGAGAATTATCTTTAAAGCTTAGTTCAAAGGAGCAAATCCTCAACTGTTTCTACCTTCACAAACTAAGGATAAATGCATCACCACTTTATGCTCCAGGTAATGTGGTTGGTTAGTAACACATACATTCAAACAGAGACTCAACACAAAAACTTAGCCCACTTGGGAGCAATTTCACAGTCAATGTTTCTCTTCAAAAGGAATAAAAAATGAACAACACATGACAAGGGTAAGTCATATTTTTAAAAGTAATTCAGGGAAGGTTTTCAGGTATTTATGCGGCAAGAACTTGTGTAGGAAAGGACATAGCATAATGAAAAGCAGAAGCTTGTCACTAGTGTAAATAGTACCACACCCAAATTGCAGTCTCAGCAGTGCCATGTCTTGACTTATTCACTGATAGAAGAAACTAGAGCAACATGACAGGTTTAAAAGTTAGCAAGGTTCTGCCCTGTTACCTTCTTAACAAGGGTCGTTTGGTGAAATGGGATCTGCAGCTAACAGTAAAAATGGCTCGGGCTCTCCCTTACAGTTCCTGAAAGCGAGAACTAAGATCCCTTTGCTTTGTCACCCCTCTTTGGGTCTCCTGAACGGGTCACCGATACTGGAAAAAGCAGCCTGCCGTCATGTTTGTAATACTTTCGCCGCTAGATGTCCCTGCACACCAAACCTTTGAAAGGTTTGCCGGAGGACCCGACACTTGAAGAGGCAGAGCAGGAACCACGGGGCAAGCCAAGAGAGACATAAAATTTGATTGAGCGTAACTTGACCCTTATTTTTTTAGGTAGCAATTGCCTTAAGTAGAAACAACGGTGAAGATTATCCACCCAGCACCAAACATTACTATTCTTTGACACAAATGTAAGGTCCATGGCATGCTATTGACAACATAATTTAATTTAAGTAATGTCTTCTCTCACAAGGATAAAAACAATGTATTGGAATCATCTTGTAATGCCTGGCTATCCTACTTGCTCATCCAATAAACTTGAAATGCCCTTGGTGCTTCGTATGGAAAGACAGATTTAAAGCAGCCGCAGTTGCAAATATTTGAGAAAGTAGCTACAGTATACTTTAATTAAAGCAAACATTTGCATATACTGGTTTGAATACAATAAAATAATTATTTTTAAAGAATTGGAAGAGGACATATATATTAAAAGTACCATTTCTAAATTACAAACACTTTGATCCAAAAAACCTTCTCCTTGATTAATTAGGATTTTTTAATGATTAGAAATATGTCAAATATTTGAAAAATAGTTTGGAGGGTAGTGTGCTGCAGGGATACTTGTGTTTGAGAAGCACTAGAAAGCTGATGTGCAGCAATTATTTTGTTGTTTCCTGGAGAAACTAAACTTGGCAAGAAAGTCATTACATAAACCCAAATGTATTAGATGTCTGCTTGTTGTGGGGATAATTTTGTTTGTTTTCTTGAAGAAAACATTTAGGTTTTGCTCTTTCAGTAGAATATTGCTTTGAATAACGTGCTTCTCATAGATTCCTGCTTCAGAAATCCAGCTTCAGGGGGAAAAAAGACAGGTCACATCCATTGGCAATTTAGAAATACTGCTTCTTTCACTAAAAATCAGTGTCAATTCAATTTGTAAGAAAATATATATTAAATTAAGGTTTTGGTGTACATTCCTTTTAGATGGGACTGTGCTGCTATTTAATTCAAGTTTTCAATTTTCTTTTTCTCTTGTTACCCCTCTTTTTTTACCCCCCTCTTTTCACAAAGACATTTATGCACGCTCTGTCAATAGCTCTTCACTAGGGACTAGAAACATCACAGGAAGTAATTTTGATGATTTCAAAGGTATATTTGACAAAGTACATACTTTAAATGTCTTGACTGGAGTCATCTAGCAGAGGTAGTTTGCCATTGCAACATGTAAGTTATTTCTTTGCTCATTTGTTTGAGTTTAAAAAATAATAAATATTTAGAAGTTTACTTCTTCATGCAGTCATTTTCAGTGATGTTAAGATCAACTAGCCTTACAGGAGCTAATGAATTCAGAAAGAGAAATATCCATAGACATCTCCTGTGATTTTGAAATTGCTTCTCTTTGTGTACATAATGAAATAATGGAAAAAAAGATAGTAAAAATTCAAGAGATCAAAGGCCAAAAGTAAGTGTTGAAGTAAATATGCAGATATATATGTATATATATGTGTGTGTGTGTGTGTATATTTATATATATATGCATATATAGTAGTTTTAGAAACAATACTGACAAATGTTCCCCTGAACTTGATCCTCTATACAGTTATTTGCATGTTTTAGAAATTAATTTGGTGAGGGGAAAACTATGCTACCAAAACCAGTGATTTATCAACAGTTTCTTTCTCTACAGATGTTTGCATGAAAGGGAACACTTTTCATAAGCAGATTTGGGGCTTAATAAACCTTTCTCTTCAGCTGCCCATTCAGCCAGAGAAGCCTCATAGACATATTTCATTAATTAAGACATAGGGCCAGGAGGCTCATCACCAGAGCTGAATGCATTTCCTTGAAGCATGAAGATGTCCAAATAAACTGCAGCCATTTTTCTATAATCTTACCTATGAATTGAGGTGCACATCAGCATTTTGAAAATCATGCAATGATTTGTATAGAAATAGTGGGTAAAATGTTAGGAAATATTTGCATTACTTTTCCCAGTGGTTTTGTTTTTCTGGAAATGTCCTGGGGATCATTTGTCTATTAATCCTATATTAAAGAAAAAAGAATCTCTTCTCATCAGCATTGGTCAAGATTATTTGCTAAGACTTCAAAGTTTGAATCATAGTCTATTCATGGAGAAAATAACTGAAGAGTAAAACTCACTAAGTTCACAACAACTGAAAGGAATGTCTTTTTTAGAGAACTAAATCAGTTCTTGGTTTTCTTGTGGTACACTTTTTCCGATCACTCAGTTGTTGAAACTCCTTATTTCTGCCTGTTGGATTATGGAAGTGGCAAATTATTAAATGCTGTTTGCTGTTTCCACTACTGTGAAATATGATGCTGGAAACAACAAGCACTCTTCCCTGAAAATGGAATTTATGAAGGATTCAGAAGTATCTGAATGCCAAATAACCCTTTCCTCACTCCTTTCATATTTTATAAAAATGTGAGAATATATAGATTTACTCTGACCTTGACATCTTTCCTTTATATTTTGTACTCTTGAGTGTTTGGTTCTTTAGGTGTTGTGTGTTGATTATGTTGGTTGGGGTTGGTTGGTTGACTGGTTTCTGCTTTTTGGGGGACAGATGAGGATGTTTGGGGGTGTTTTCTTTTTCTTTTTTTTTTTTTCCCTTTTCATTCAAAGCCTGCTTTTTGCATAGATCTCATCATCTGAAAGATTTACACTTGGATGCAGCTATTATGACTTTCTAATTTGCCTTCTAGTAGTAAACTGAACTTCTATAGACTGTGCACATAGAAGCTTAGTATTACACTCAGATTTGAAGTAGGTGTCTGCTACCTGCTATTTCCTTAGAATGGCAGTGGGAAAGCAGACCAAGGTATTGATTGCTTCAGCAAAAAACTCCACAGTGAATGTGTGAGAGAGACAGTGTCCACAGGGAGAAAAGGTTTAAAGTAACTATTTTCCACTAATAAATTTCTTTTCGGTTTTAGACAAAACGAATAGCTTTGTTTTAGTAAAGAACACATGACACATGGATCTTCTGTGTAGCAACCTAATACTCTGTTGCTAGACAGCCAAGCTGTCTGCTCAGTTTTGTTGTAAAGAAAGCCATACACAAGTAAAAACAGTGCTATATTTATAGCTAATCCAGAGCACAGTGTTTTTGTGAGACTTTATACTAGTCACTGCATCCTGTGTGAGCAGCAGGAATTGTGGAGAGATCAAATAAACCCATGACTTGGGTTGGGAACCCCACTGACATGTGTGTATCACTAACTCAACCAGTCAAATATGTGACAGCAACAGCATATTAGGCAGCAGAGACTAAAAGAACAGTTGCTTCTTCCTTATTCTTTTCCTCAAACAGCAGAAGCTGTATTTCAGGAATATGTTAAGATTTATACAATAATATATTTGTCAGAAAATTTTTCATAGTCATTCTTTAAAAACCTAGCACATGGCAAATTTTCCTATTACTTGTGCCAAGTATTTATATTTTTTCTAATGGATTTTTTTTGCTGATTTTAATGTTCTGTTAGATAAATGGGGAAGTGTATTGGAGCTGTACTGGAGAAATGTAAGACCCAGTAAAAGTAAAGAGTCTTTGAAGCGAATTACTGTCAGGCTTTAAAGAGACCGTTAGGCTGAACTCTATATTTGAGATTATCTTAGGTAAGTCTCAGAAGTAGAAAAAAACTTAAAGAAAACCTCTGTGGAATTACATTAAGTATCAATTTGCTGCTGCCCTCAGGTGGTTGTTTCTGCAGGGGAACACCATAACTACTCAGTCAACTACAGCAGCACTAAGCAGATCAGCAAGCTAAAGTATACAGATGAAACATGAGAATTAATTTTGTATTAGAAAGGCATAATTTTCCACTCAAAATCTGACCAGTAATCAACATTGATAATTTTGTAAAAGTTCCTGGAGATATTTAATACCAAAATGATGAAGACATTAATTTCCCATCTCATATGGAATATGTCACTTCCAGCAGCACAGCAGAAGGTGATTGATGATTACTTGCTAAATAGAAATATCCCCAAATCCTTAATCTCTAGTGTCACTTCCTATAGGTTCCACAGTTACTCTAAGAAACATCCACTTAAACTTCCCTATGGAAGAGAAAGATATTTCTTGAAAAACAGATATTTAAGAAAGAAGTTAAAAGGTATCACAAAGAATGCTCTTCTCTCTCAACTTCCATTCTGGCCATCAAAGAAAAAAGAAAGTCTAAAACAGCTTTAGCTGGGGTCATGGGGCATTATGGCAGTGACTGTAGTAGTAGGAATGGAAGCTTTAGACTGTCCTGATATTTTAAAACTAAATTATCTTTAGTGACATTTCTATAAAAGAAAGGCTTCAGTAAAGGCATAAGACTATACTGAAAACTGTTGCAGGGAGTAGAAACTCAAACATATTAAACCAGGAAAGAGGAAAAAAACCCCTATCTTCTTTCTCAAGCACTTTGTTCTACAGAGTGACACATATTTGGACTTAATTTTTAAAAGGATGAGCAAAAAATGAGGAAGGTAAGTCACTTCCTTTGCACAGTTCAGGTTGTTGTGAAGTCCAGCCTTGTGGCCTCCCAGAACTTGTGCAGTTCTTGAGGTTGTTACTGATTCCTGATGAGCTGTGCCAGGAAATGCAATCATACCTCCCTTTCTTCATTTTATTCTTATTATTTTCATGCTGTCTCTTATAGCAGGATAGAAGCAAGCATACTGAATTTTAGTGCACACTCTACTAGAGATGACTGTGTCAGCAGTATGTTATACACTTTTAAATTATTTTTGCACACTGAACATGCACAGAGAGCTCAGCTGGGGAAGGAACATCTGAAAACAGGATTTTTTTCCTTAACCTTTTTTTGACAGGTAACGATGGTAAAAGTATTACAAAAATGTATTACAAAATTGATTCATGGCAGATAATTGCTTATAAAAATACAGTTGTGGGAAGTCAGAAATTTCAGACTGCCCAAGTTTTGGAGCTCTGGGGAGTTTTACTTTCCTGAATTGGAAACTTCTGTGTATATCATCTTAAGAAAGGTCATTCAGGTCTCTAGATTCTCCTTGTCAACAAAGATGAAGCCCTTGTATGCCAGGCAGGAAATAGAAGCACCAAAGCTTTGGGGTTTTCTTGGCTCATCATCCCCTGGGGAAATTCAAAGTGTTCCAAAGTCCCTTGCTTCAAAGACAGTCAGAGACCTTTGTTAATCCTCCTCCCAAATGTTTATATATGTATCTGAAGAATCACAACATATTGGTGTTTTGCTGGATTGAAAACAGGGAGAGAAAAATTGAGTTTTACTGGGTTATGGAGCAAGGAGAAATGTCTCTCAACAGTCCTTAGCTATCCACCTGCATTCCAAAGACATCTAAAGATACATGCTCTGTATTTCCCAAAGACCCAACGTTTTAGGTGTCTTTGGGGATCACTCTTTAACTTCCTCAGTTTCTATTAATATAGCTCATGTGCTTTTAATTCTTTCAGTCTGCTTTGTAGACCAACAGAATGTAAATCAGAATGACTATCTCAGAGCCATTTACGTCTGAACACCATTCCTCTATTTTATTATTGTTTTATTTGCAGGAAAAAATAGGAAACCTATATTGATATTTCTCTATCCTTGATTATGGCAAAATTATGTTCTTGTTTTCCTTAAACTCTCTATGGCTAAATAGGCAGATATCATTGTAATGAATACTTACAGAAGTTTTGCTTCTCTTAGAGATTCTTTCTGTCAGGTTTTCTTCTTTCCTTTTCCATAGATTATTCTACAATATCCTCACAGGGACAGGAAAATAATGATCTGTTACACTGGCATATAATCAGCATGGTGTTTCTCCAGCAATAGATTACATCAAATCATCAACATAGAAGCATTACAGCAGCATCACTTTGACAGTGATTGAAACTAACATATCATCGGTGCTACTGTACATCACTTCAGAGACAGAGCATGTTAAGGCCTCATCAGATTGATGTTACTGTAGCAAAGTATTAGCATAATGCAGGAGTGATGTAAGTAAAATAGGTAAGTTTTCTACAACTGCTGTAATACTAAGTATTAGCATAATGCAGGGGTGATGTAAGTATAGTAAGTCCATTTTTCCTCTTAATCATTTTTTCAATTAATTTATCTGTGGAGTCCATATACATTCACTTTGCATGTGAAGGTCAAATTGTGCTACTCTGGTGCTTATAACAATTTAATTAGGACAATCAAGCCTGATATTTGCCTTGCTTAAGTGAATGAAAAATTTGCTGCTGGCTTAAAATAAGATAAAATTTCAGCTGACAAACACTGTCTTGCTGATTATAAGGAACTTTGATGCTGAGAGAAAGTCTAGAATAATACATTGGCTGAAAATTCAAGCAGGTACTTTCTGCTCCTGGCGTTTTTTTCTATATGATTCCTGTGTTTGCAATTAGGTGCAAAACAAAAGTGACTGTCTGAGTGATCTTGTGCAACTCAGTTCTCACTGAAAAGTCTATTTTTCATGTAGCACCTGTTTTCTTTTTGTTGATTAAAACATTTGTGTTGGTAATTGTTTATCACTAGTATTACTATAATGCCTAACACACCAGAATTGCACTCTAGGTTCTACAGTCTTCTAAATAAGTCTTTGATTATTTTTAATAAAGACTTAATAAAATAATCCCGAACAGATTATAAAAAAGTCCTTTTTTTGTATGGGTTGGTTGTTTTTTTGGGAGGTTTTCACTCTACAGAAGACAATCAGTATTAATCAGCAACAGGATCAAAGAAGAGAATTGATACCAGATTTTATCTAGCAACCAGAGCATCAAAAGTTTCTACTTCTCCCACAACTGGATCCTGGAAAAACTTGATCCTCTTGATCTCTGCATTGGTCTGGGGTGGAAGCTGGGGGCATTTGCCCAGGCAGAAAGATTCAGAATTTATTCCTAGCCTGAATACATTAATGACTGTTTGCTCCTCTACCTGGTCTGGGAAAGTCATAGTCCAGGCCCTCTTCTCACAGTTGATGGCTGAGACCAGTTGGGCTCAGAGACTGTTACTTAACTTGAAATTTAAGACAGTAATGTAAAGTGATAATATGGTGTGTTTGAGTAAAGGTGCTAATGAAAACTGTCCCTCAGATTTTTAGAATATGATAAGCTACCTAAAATATGATAAGGATTGCTGGATTATTTCCAAGTCAAAGATATTTTTTTAAGTCATTCAAACATGCAGCAAAATGTCCATATTGTTTACAGTGTAGTTCAATACATCCCACAATAATTTCAGAAAATATGTTTCTTTGTAAAACAATTGTGCATAAGATTTAATTGCTGAAATATGTAAATGAGTGTAAGTAACTTAAACTTATTTGTATAGCAAAAGGTTATTCAGTTACAGAAATACTTGGGAGAGTTCTTGCAATTCCACAAGTCAGAGGACAGTGTTGTTCCTAATCAGACCATCTCTGTACTGCGTAAAAAAGTCCTACCACACAACCACACTGAAAGAGTTCTGCTCTTCACATTTTATATCTCACACTGCATCAGTATGTCATTAATATCCTAATCCCTAATGGTATTTATGTTTAGTTAAAGCTGAAGCAGTAGTAGCATCAGTCCATACTCAGATATAATTCATGAAAATCTAGAGATGGACATGTGTGTCTTTGGCATCTTTGAAAAGGTTAGTCTGAGTTCTCTTTAAGAAAATCATTGCAGAAAATTTTAATTGGGTATATTTGAAATAACTGTAGGCAGGTTTAAGATAGTTTTCATAGTTCATAAGGAATTTGTTGAGCATTGAAGAATTTTCTACACACTTATTTTCCAGCAGCAAGATTAAAAACTGCTGTACCTTTTGCTTCTGCTGCTTTGACATTTAGGATGTGACAACAGCATGCTATTCAGCACTTGTCAGGCCACACCTGGAATACTGTGTTCATTTTTTTTGTCCTGCTATAAAGAAAAAAGGTGTGGACAGGCCAGAGATGGTCCAGAAAAGGGCCACAAAGATGACCCGAGGACTGGGAAGCCTACTATATAAGGAAAAGCTGAGAGAACTAGGTTTGTTCAGCTTTGAGAAAACAAGGCTTAGAGAAGACCTATGTTCCAGTATTAAAAGTATGGGTATGAAGAAGGTGGAGACTCCCTTTTTACATTGAGTCACATGGAAAAGACAAGGGGCAATAGGTACAAGTTGCTCCTGGGGAGATCCCAGTTGGACACTAGAAGAAAATTTTTCACAATGAGAACAANCCACAAAGATGACCCGAGGACTGGGAAGCCTACTATATAAGGAAAAGCTGAGAGAACTAGGTTTGTTCAGCTTTGAGAAAACAAGGCTTAGAGAAGACCTATGTTCCAGTATTAAAAGTATGGGTATGAAGAAGGTGGAGACTCCCTTTTTACATTGAGTCACATGGAAAAGACAAGGGGCAATAGGTACAAGTTGCTCCTGGGGAGATCCCAGTTGGACACTAGAAGAAAATTTTTCACAATGAGAACAATTAGCCATTTGAATAATCCCCTCCTGGAAATGGGGGGATTCTCCAATACTGGACATTTTTAAAACTCAGCCAGATAAAGTGCTGGGCCAGCTTGTCTAGATCAGGATTTTGCCAAGAAAGTTTGGACCAGATAATCCTGAAGGTCCATTAAAACCTGGTATTTCATGATTGAACAGATTCTGTGAAAAAGAATTAGAAGGCAAAGGCAGTTAGGGCAAAGATGCCTGATAAATGTGATTTATAACAAGCTTCTGTGACTCAGCCTATCAATTTTTTATGTGATAAATATTACGCGTAAGCCCAGTATATTCACCCTTTTACAGCTATGCAGAAATTAAATTTCAGAGCAACTTTTCAGGAGCCTGGTAACAGGTCTGTGCTGGAATAGAGTTTCCAAGAAATCCCTTAGCATTCCAAGTCACTGAGCAGCAAGACAACTCTCAGCCTTCCCATGAAACACACTGCAAGTGATTTAATGTTAACAGTAAGAGGTTTTGTAGTGGCTAAGCAGCTCTATGAGTACTGTGTCAGCTACCTCACTGCCCTGAAATGATTTAAACAAGACTTGTCTTTCTGGTCCATAACCAATCAGTCTTGCTTGTGATTTGACCCGCTAAATGACTATGCTCTGCCTTCTGCTTTTGTGGTTGTCAAGCAAGGCTGCAGGATTTAACATTTTACCTCTTTCTCACATACAGTCTTCTCTCCAGACTGATCAGACTTCATGTCTCATGAAGAGAAGTTCACCACCTTTTGTAAACTCTTTCTGTGGTTGTTTCTTTTTAACAAAAAGTGAGATTATTTTTCTAACATCAGTTTTCATGTATTAATGATGGAAATTACTTTGTCTGCTAAATTCGTATTTTCATACATATGCAATTATTTTGTCTGTTAAATTCATAGTTTCATACATATGCAATTAGAGAACACTTGATTCATTCAATATTCTCTTCAAAAAAACTAATTAACGTCAGCTTCTTAAAAGTCTTACTATAAGTTTCTTGATGTTAGAGAGAAAATGTGTGTGTATATATGTGTGCTGGTTTTGGCTGGGCTGGAGTTGGTTGTCTTCATAGTATCTAGTGTCAGGCTATGTTTTGTATTTGTGATAAAAACAGTAATGCAATATAGAGATCGTCTTTGCTATTGCTGGGCAGTTCTTACACAGAGCGAAGGCTTTTTCAGCTTTTCATACCACCACACTGGTGAGGCGACTGTGATGAGTGGGAAAGTGGGAGGAGACATAGGCAGGACAGCTGACCCAAACTGACCAATGGGATATTCCATACTATATGACATCATGTTCAGGATCTAAACTGTGGGAAAAGAAAGATGGAGGGAGAGATGTTTGGAGTGACAATATTTGCCTTCTCAAGTAGCCATTGAGCATAATGGAACCTTGCTTTCCAGGAAGTGGCAGGACACTTCCCTGACAATGGAAAGCAGTGAATGAATCCCTTGTTTTGCTTGGCTTGTGTGCATGGATTTTGCTTGCCCTATTAAACTGTCATTAACTCATGAGTTCTCTAGCTTTTACCCTTTTGCTTGTCTCCCTGATCTTGCTGGTGGAGGAGTGAGCGAGTGGCTGTGGGGTGCTTGATTGCCAGCTGGGGTTCAATCATGACAATCTATTATATACATACATTAAAAAATACTTAAATACATTAAATTACTAGAGATGGGGAGACAATTAGAGCATGGGAAGGTCAAATATATATCCAACTCTGCTTCTTTCTATTTTGTGTTGTCATTAGTGATGTTAAGCAGCTTACACAGGACCAATGCATCCAAAATTCCTCTTGTCAGTTCATAACAAGAACGGAGGATTATTTGGCATGCAAGAATTGCAGAATGCTTTTAGATTTCAGTTAGCATTTCCATGCAAATTTTAGGTAGAACAAGAGAGAAGCACTAAGCAAACAGACTGTTGAGATTTCAGTAAGATGACTCCTAACCATTCTTAGCTGTTGAAGAGTATATCTGCTCTCATTTAAAATGTAAAATATAGCTTTGATTCTTTATTAACCTTCTAATAGTAGTCCTGTNGAACTAGGTTTGTTCAGCTTTGAGAAAACAAGGCTTAGAGAAGACCTATGTTCCAGTATTAAAAGTATGGGTATGAAGAAGGTGGAGACTCCCTTTTTACATTGAGTCACATGGAAAAGACAAGGGGCAATAGGTACAAGTTGCTCCTGGGGAGATCCCAGTTGGACACTAGAAGAAAATTTTTCACAATGAGAACAATTAGCCATTTGAATAATCACCTCCTGGAAATGGGGGGATTCTCCAATACTGGACATTTTTAAAACTCAGCCAGATAAAGTGCTGGGCCAGCTTGTCTAGATCAGGATTTTGCCAAGAAAGTTTGGACCAGATAATCCTGAAGGTCCATTAAAACCTGGTATTTCATGATTGAACAGATTCTGTGAAAAAGAATTAGAAGGCAAAGGCAGTTAGGGCAAAGATGCCTGATAAATGTGATTTATAACAAGCTTCTGTGACTCAGCCTATCAATTTTTTATGTGATAAATATTACGCGTAAGCCCAGTATATTCACCCTTTTACAGCTATGCAGAAATTAAATTTCAGAGCAACTTTTCAGGAGCCTGGTAACAGGTCTGTGCTGGAATAGAGTTTCCAAGAAATCCCTTAGCATTCCAAGTCACTGAGCAGCAAGACAACTCTCAGCCTTCCCATGAAACACACTGCAAGTGATTTAATGTTAACAGTAAGAGGTTTTGTAGTGGCTAAGCAGCTCTATGAGTACTGTGTCAGCTACCTCACTGCCCTGAAATGATTTAAACAAGACTTGTCTTTCTGGTCCATAACCAATCAGTCTTGCTTGTGATTTGACCCGCTAAATGACTATGCTCTGCCTTCTGCTTTTGTGGTTGTCAAGCAAGGCTGCAGGATTTAACATTTTACCTCTTTCTCACATACAGTCTTCTCTCCAGACTGATCAGACTTCATGTCTCATGAAGAGAAGTTCACCACCTTTTGTAAACTCTTTCTGTGGTTGTTTCTTTTTAACAAAAAGTGAGATTATTTTTCTAACATCAGTTTTCATGTATTAATGATGGAAATTACTTTGTCTGCTAAATTCGTATTTTCATACATATGCAATTATTTTGTCTGTTAAATTCATAGTTTCATACATATGCAATTAGAGAACACTTGATTCATTCAATATTCTCTTCAAAAAAACTAATTAACGTCAGCTTCTTAAAAGTCTTACTATAAGTTTCTTGATGTTAGAGAGAAAATGTGTGTGTATATATGTGTGCTGGTTTTGGCTGGGCTGGAGTTGGTTGTCTTCATAGTATCTAGTGTCAGGCTATGTTTTGTATTTGTGATAAAAACAGTAATGCAATATAGAGATCGTCTTTGCTATTGCTGGGCAGTTCTTACACAGAGCGAAGGCTTTTTCAGCTTTTCATACCACCACACTGGTGAGGCGACTGTGATGAGTGGGAAAGTGGGAGGAGACATAGGCAGGACAGCTGACCCAAACTGACCTAAGGGATGTTGCATACTATATGACATCATGTTCAGGATCTAAACTGTGGGAAAAGAAAGATGGAGGGAGAGATGTTTGGAGTGACAATATTTGCCTTCTCAAGTAGCCATTGAGCATAATGGAACCTTGCTTTCCAGGAAGTGGCAGGACACTTCCCTGACAATGGAAAGCAGTGAATGAATCCCTTGTTTTGCTTGGCTTGTGTGCATGGATTTTGCTTGCCCTATTAAACTGTCATTAACTCATGAGTTCTCTAGCTTTTACCCTTTTGCTTGTCTCCCTGATCTTGCTGGTGGAGGAGTGAGCGAGTGGCTGTGGGGTGCTTGATTGCCAGCTGGGGTTCAATCATGACAATCTATTATATACATACATTAAAAAATACTTAAATACATTAAATTACTAGAGATGGGGAGACAATTAGAGCATGGGAAGGTCAAATATATATCCAACTCTGCTTCTTTCTATTTTGTGTTGTCATTAGTGATGTTAAGCAGCTTACACAGGACCAATGCATCCAAAATTCCTCTTGTCAGTTCATAACAAGAACGGAGGATTATTTGGCATGCAAGAATTGCAGAATGCTTTTAGATTTCAGTTAGCATTTCCATGCAAATTTTAGGTAGAACAAGAGAGAAGCACTAAGCAAACAGACTGTTGAGATTTCAGTAAGATGACTCCTAACCATTCTTAGCTGTTGAAGAGTATATCTGCTCTCATTTAAAATGTAAAATATAGCTTTGATTCTTTATTAACCTTCTAATAGTAGTCCTGTAGAGCTCTAGAGGAACAGGTAGCTTCCACATTCTTCATTTATTAAGGATGTTTCTCTATGTCTGTGTTGATTAATAAAGCTCACATTGACAAGAAAGGCTGCTGTGACATAAGGTAGTTACAGTGGGTTTTTTTAAAGAACCTTTCTCATATGCCTTATTTCTTAGTTATCATTATCCTGTCATCTGTCATTTTCAGCCAATCTGCTGTAGTTAACTGACTCAATGAAAGAGTGCATCTTAATTTGTCAAAAGCAATTAAAAAAATTCACTACACTGGAAAAATACATGCAGCCTGTGCACAGCTGAAGTACATCCTGTAGGTGAGGAAATCCTATTACACCTTCACTTATGATTTTGAATTATGTGTAATCACTCTTTGTAGTGTATTCAAAGAAATTTACAGAGCCTTTACAAATTTAAACATCTAGGTCACTTGAACTTCTGCCAAACTTCACTTATGTTCCCCACCTGATGGCATCAGACAAATGAAGCATGGAACTTTTGTTTCCTATTTTCCTTTCTTTGTTTGTGATGGAATAGTGTGTTTTATTTGAATTTGCATTTTCACTCTGCTTACCCACCAACCACAACTACTGTGAGCCCACTGATATTTCCTGTAGCCTGCAGCATAAGGTCACCTCTTATAAATTCTGCTGCTGATAGCAGAAAGTGAAGAACTAGTTAGTAAACAAAACTCTAATCCAATAAATTATTGAGCAAAAGCTTATTCCAATACCCGAGACATATCTCAGAATATGTGTAATTACTCTTTAATTTAATCAGAAAAATCCTGTAAAATGTAGAAAACTGGATTGTCATCAACTCCAGTAGGCCCAGTACCACAGAAACAGAGGTTCTTACCTGTCCAGGAATGAGGCATTCATCTTTCTGGATTATTGTTGCTCTCTCTCAGGTCACTCTTTCTCACTTGCTTATCAATAAATAGAATTTATATTTTCCAGTTTTTAGATTGAGTTTTAGATCTACTCACTCAGTAGTCAGAGCTATTCAGTAGATATTGACTAGATAAATGCCTACATTATTTCCCTCGAGAAGCTGGCCAACAGCTATGGATACAATGACTGAGCAGACAAAATAATATATATTTTACCAATAGAATTAAAGTAACTAAAAATAGTAGATCATTGTCATGTGCATATTGTAAACTTATTCCCAGACCTACCATCCCATGACTGCAACCTATGAAGATATAACTTTATTAGAAACCAGCAGCAGGTCTCTAGGTACTAATCTGATTCCTTGCTGAGTCGTCTTCCCACCCTTTAAAGTTGCAACATCTCCTTTGGATTACTAATTTTCTGTGTACAGGATTTATTTTATGGTAGACATATGCAATATTTGCGGACACAAAAATTCCTTGTTGTCTGGCT
>VWZD01000391.1:0-17013 GCA_013396695.1 Sakesphorus luctuosus
TCAGCCAAACCCATGACAGTGGACCAAAAGAAATATTTAGACTTAAAGAAGATTGCAATTTAAGCAGGAACACTCTCTTATGGATATGAAGTGAATGCATGCTATTTAATAAAAGCAAAAGGAAAAGAGGTTGAAGTCAATATTGAACATCAGAGAGAGAGTAATCTGGCTTTCCTACCTATTCAGTGAGTTTCTCAGCTGGTAAAAAGTGAGATTGCTTTGTTTACTCAAGAGAAGCCTGGAGATTCATAGCAGCTAGAGATAGGCTCTTGTACAGTTTGATGAGTTCTGTTTAAATTAGAAAAAGGATTGAGAAAGAGATTTGGTTACTCTTTGGTAGGGATTGCAGTAACAAAAACATGTATAGTAGTTGCTCTGTAATATTTGTTGGGCTACATACTCTTATTTTCTGTAGCTAGTCAAGCAAGAAGAAAAAAATCTGGAATTCCTTTACATTAATAAATATCTCAGAGGTATATTTATAAGGTTAGGTATGGATGTTGTAAGAAAAGTCTCCAAAGTCTGACTTGATAGCTAATTCATCATCATGGGAATGCCTTATGGGATGGGAATGGGCTATGAGAATCAACCACTGTAGTTTCACTCACCTGCAGCACAAAATTAAAAAAATCCCAACCCTACGTATACTTAAGAAGGTGTAATATATTCAGCTCATCCAGACACTAATATGTTTGTGGGCATCATCATCATGAATAGGAAATGAAGAGCAGATTTAATCATTCAACCCGCCAAATCAATGTCCAAGTCCATGTGACTGTTCAAAACCTGTGGCCATTCACAGAGAGAATGAAAAAGAAATCTAAACCAGAATCCCGTTACAAATACTTTGCAATGACTGACCAGTAAAATGAAAAGAATTATCCAAGCCCTGAAAATACATGCACTCCAGAATAATGTTATGCATCAGTAGTCAATGGGCCTGCTTTCATGCGTAAAATTACTCTAGTCTATAAATTTTTCAGGACTGGGGCCAAGGAATATATTGTTAGACAACAGAGCCCAAAGACAGTTGGCAGCCATTCAGGAAAAGTGCTGTGGGTATCAAATATGAGGATAGTTGAATAAAATTAATAAAACATTTGAGTAAAATTAATACAACTATACAAATTAAAGATTAAATAGAAGCCCCAGTATTTCGAACTTTGCATAATGCCAGTCTGTTTTTCCAGTTTGTATGTTCTTAAAGTGGAAAGAAAGTTTCAAGTCAATTACAGCAACAGGCAATAACTCAAATGTGGCCTGTGTGAAGAAGAAAAAAAGGAAAGGGGTGGGGGAAAGGAAAAGAAAAGACAATAAAGCCATCAGAAATTGTGTGTTAAGATTTACTGTAGGTTTTTTCAAGTCAAAGCAGATTGTGACTGTTTAAAAATAGAAGAAGTTTGGTCAACAAGAAAATGATGACTGACGAAATTAAGAAAAGAAGATTAAATTGTAAAATAAAAGAATTACCTGAAGTAAAAGAGAAACTTGACATCTTTACAGTTCATTTGTGATAGAGGCCTGTCTCAGTTCACCTAGAATTTTTTCTCAATGTCAACTTAGAGATTATAGTTTAGGTTTTCTAAATCTCTGCACTGAACATGAATACTTCTCTTCGTTGATGGTATTAGGAGACCAGACCCCTAACTCTGACACACAAACCATCTCAAGATAGATTGTGGGAGTAATGTCAAGAACCAACTGCCATAGAATAACTCAGAGGAACTGGCAGCCTCTCATTGGAAATTAAAACCTAAAATAAGAAAACTTATGGGGAAAACAATTCAAAAGACTATAATGGTGGAAAAGTGTTCCTTTTCTAGAATTAAATCTCTTGCATATCTTCCAAAAAATACAATAATATCTTTCCAACTGCAAATACATTCTTATAAGAGGGCCAGGAAGGTTCAATTAAATAAACTAGAAGGCTCCAACTTGCATGTTTCAACAGCGGTAAGATGACTAGTAAAAGGGAAAAGTAGTCCTATGTTCAGCTGAAGCATTAGATAGTGCCAGGAAAGACTTTAGAGAGACCTACTGTGAGGTAACTTTCATATTTCAGGATAGGTATTCAAATATGACCATGGAGTTCCATTAAAGATGCAACAATTAAGGAACGCAAGACAGTTTTGACTCCAGAATGTAAACATGCTTTATGTCAGGAAAAAAATGTCCCTCTACCTGTGAAGGACATTCACATAATATGGCAGTATCTACAAGCATTTCCCCATTGAGTTAGGATCCATATTTTTGTCCTCTAGGCTGCATTAATTTTGGCTGTGAGAGAAGGTAGAGTGGATACCCTGCTATGTGTCAGATCTGATTCACAGGGTAAGCAACAGGATGTGATGAGGGCACGTCAAAAGTCCACAAAGCTCCATAATCTCAGTCATCCTCTGCGCATTTATTTATGTAAATAGACTTGAAAGCATGCCCTGAAGATAAAAAAGTAGTGTAGTGAAATTACCTCTCTTAAAATGAGACTGGGAGGTTCAATGCTATTTGATGGACAGAAGGAAAAGAGCTTACTGTTGCAGATATTAATTAAAGCAAAAGATAACATTAATCTGATGTTTATGTGCTTCCAATATGTGATATGTCTCACACAAATATTTCCAACAGTGAGTAAAGAAAGGAACAAGCTCTCTCTGACCAGAGCCTATGACTAGGAAAGGCAATGCCATAGGTGCACATTCTCCCCTTCCTTCTCCTCTGCTCCTGAAAGGCAGTCAGGCTTGATGTTATGAACTAGGAAAATGGGCCCTTATTAATGATCTAGACCAGAAAATAATTGTTGTTACAGTAAAATCAAAGTGAGCAATTCAGATCTAGAGAAAGCCCTGGGAGACTTAGCTACCAGCTAGAAGCGGCAGGGAGCTCAGCCGCTGCTGGCTGATAGGGAGGACGTTACTCCCCGGGAGTTCACATAGTAGGAATACACAGTTCTCTGCAGGTGCGCGAAAATAGCCAGGATGAAATAATATAAACGTGGGACTTGTGAGAGATAGGTTCTAACCAATTGAAGTTTCTAGCGTGGTGGTGTGGTAACTCTTTTAGCCAATAAGCTGTAGTTCTAACCCTATATAAACTGTGTGCTATGTCTAATAACATGTCTTCACTTAAATCCTATGGGTTTGTGTTGTGAAGTCCTTTCTCCGCCGCGAACTTTGTTTACTTTAAATAATCTCAAACACCTTTACCAATCCACAGCTTTTAAAACTTATTATCCTTAACTTTTCCATAGGTGACCACAAGCTACCCCTCATTTTACAGTCATGTTTAGAAGCAGACTGTATATTTACAGTCTATATATAACATAGACTTACATTTACAACACTGATGTTCACTTTCTAAACTACGGTTCGGTTTAAGTCTTTTAGTAATCCCAACTTACAAACTACTAGAAGTACTTTCTGCTTCTTCTTTGAGTTGCCAGCAAAGTCAAAAGGAGGATAAAACATAATTCTGAAGGGGCTTGCCCACTCTATGTTACAGTTAATTTCATATAAAGCAGGTTACTATATGCAATGCAATTGTTACTCCAAACGTATGTATATATACAAATTTTTAAAAAAACAACCAAACAACAAAAACAAATGTAAAAGAAAAGAAGACTGAGATAAAATCAAGATAACAAGAACTGCAGGTCATCCTCATGAATTATAAAAGAGAGGCCTAAAAATAATTCATAATGAGCAATGAGCTACAACTACTCTTAGATTCCCTGCCTCTCTCTGGGCTGGCATTAGCTGCCATTATAAATTGAGGAAAGAATTCCCCAAATAATTTCAAATAGCCACTAGAGATTCTGCACACCAGTTAAGATGTGTCTGTGGGCATGCTAACAAAGGCAATTTCTTAGCAAGCAATATGTTAGCCACCTGGGATGGTTAATGAATCAGCTTTGTGGTAAACTTTTTAGGAGTACATGATACAGAGACTTTTTAAGCATGCTGCTTTCTGAATTCTATTATTTCTATAAATTTCTTGTCACTGAAATTCATATTTTCTTTTATTCAGGAGATTCTTGCAGCTCAATTTTCACTGCACTACATATTTAGCATTGGGACAGCTTATTACAAAACTGTTAGTTGTTATCCGCACTTGAAAGTATTGTTTGCCACTGTATTTTAAAGCAGGATTTTCTATTTGGGGTTTGGGGTTTTTGTTTGGTTTTGTTGGTTTGGTTTGGTTTGGTTTGGTGTTTTTTTGCACGGCTTTGTTTGTACAAATATTTAGTCTGCAGTGCTTCTCAGAGGGTCAGACTGCTAAGAAAGTTACTCTCTTCTGTCGCTTTCTGTAAATATTACACAGCAGCTCCCCATCATCATTTACAGCCTGTCCCCTACAGAGGGCACCTTTGCCTTATTGGAATTGCTTCTGCAAAAGGGATAATCGGTGGTTATCAGGGAAATAACTGAGCCTTAAAGAGAGCTCAAACTTCTCACAGACACAAGGACCTTGTTTGCTTAGTCTTTTTAATTAACAGAGTTTTGTACTCTAACTCAGCAGCAAGGAATAACAATGTTTCTCTCTGCTTTATTATTGTCATCCCAAGAAGAGAAGTGATGAACTGGAGATTGTTAGAATTTATGAGAGGCCAATGAGTACTGAGACGAATTAAAGAGTGAAAGTTTGGGGGTTTTTTCTTTCCATCAATAATTAAGCGAGTTGTCATTAAAAAATGTTTCTGAGATGAGAACTAAAAACATTGTCCGTGGGAAAACAAGCTGTAGAAAGAAAGTCAACCATTTCCCAAATAAATCTTTCTAACAGACCTCCAATTAGTAATTGCTATCTGAAAGCTGTTCAAGTGGAAGAAAGTAAGATTTTATTCTCCTTTGCAGGATTAGATTATCAAAACTGCCCCTGAAATTCTTATTTGAGAAAAATACCAATTGACTGAAAGGCTGAGCCAAAAATTAATTTTCATCCTGATTTTTTAGTGTGTTATTATTTTTGAAGTGTCAAATATATCATTCATAGTATCTGCTGGTTCTTAATAAAATTAGCAGTACTTTTCTGTTCAGTATTGTTTTTCAGCTCAATCTGTAACACCATCTTCCTTTACAGGCCACTTCACTAATGTGTTAAGACAGTTGCAAACGTCATTGATTTGTAAATGACAAAGTGAAAATTCTAAAAAATAATCTATCCTCTGTCATTTTATGTATGTCTGACTATTCAAAAGAAGCTATAGCTGTAAAAGTAAGTGCAAGACATCGCATTTATGTGATTCCCAGATAGGCGAGTACTATGTTAGTTCATATTAACTGGGGGAAAACACACAAATAAATGCATCACTCCCTTTGCATAATGCCTTTTTATGGTGTTCCTATCAATAAAATTTACAAATAGCCTTATAAATTTAGCAGCAGGCAACTTGTTGCAAGAAGACTCTAACTTCCCCAGGCTGGTTTCTGGGACTGATGTTGAGTGTATAGAATCTAACACAAAACTCAGCAAGGAATGTGCCCTGCCTTCCCTAACATTTTTCTAGAAGACTCGTATAGAAAATGCATTCATGTTTACATTTTCAGCTTCAAATACCCAGCACAAAAGCATGAGAACACAAAAACCTGAATCTCTAGTCTAGGCTGCTAAATTAATTAAGCAGGCCCCGTATTCATGAGTAATACTTAAATGCCATTGGAAAACTGTTTTAGGGAGCATTTCAGCAAGCTCCTCCTGTGTTATAATTTTACTTCCTTTTTCTTCTCTAATTATAGGCTAAGGCTGGATTCCTCACTAATGAAGGAAATTTTTTTTTTTAGGATTTCATTTCTAGAAGTCGATAACAATGTTGCCCATGTAAAAATTGCAAGGTGAAGAGCTTGTATGTCCAAAGTGAATATATATTTTAAGACAGTTATTGTAATATAAGACAGTTGAAACTACATTTGCACTAGTAAATTACACAATGCCAGGAACATTCCCTGGTCTATGCTGTAAAGCTGTCTGAATGGCCCTCAGAATACTTTAAGCATCCTAAACCCCAATTCTCAGGTGCAGTTTGAGGGAGAGAGGCTGAACAGCCCAGAGACCCTTCCCAGTTAGCAGGCTGCTGCCACTACCCTCTTTTGAACAGAAGTTTACAAATAGGCATATGTGCTAGTTGGCTTTATTGCATAAGAACGTTCCCAGGCAAGTGTAATTTGCTAGCATAAACCTAGCCTCCAAAACTGTGTTTACTGCAGCCATTATATGTCACTGTACTTAAACATATTCAGCTATCAGCCCTTACTTGCAAACTGTGTTCTGAGTTCTAAGTAGGAAACAAAACACTCAAGAAAACATTTTCTTGATTACGTATACTGCTACATGCATTATTTTCCTTGTAATTGTTTCAGCTTGATAGTAAAACCCAAAATGTAGTGCTGTTAAGAAAATGTTTGTTTTGAATATATGCTTATTGTTGTAGACAGAAGAGATAATAACAGAAAGTGAAAGCCACAGAAGACAATTTTAGAGGTCTATAAGCTACTTAGGAGCCTCACTTTCAAAACAGGACAAATTTACTACCAGAGAATAAAATGTCTTTATGATTAGCACAGGGTATTCCATGATATTGACAGTGAAAACACTGTACAGCCCAACAGTGTGGTTCAGCACAGCCCTTAAAATTGTTTTTCAGCAAGGTGACAAACTTGCCTTGAGCAGTAAGAGAGTCTACTTGGAGGTCTTCATCCTAGTAGTAATGTAATGATCAACCGGCCTAAGTTTTCCAAGGAAGAACCAAAGCAACCTTAATTATCACAGATTTCATATTTGATTGCTCATGTTCATTGCTGTCATGTAGGAAACCTGGCTTAGTTTATTGGGAACAATAGAAGCTGGAAGCATGAAAACTAGTTTCCCACTCTGGAAGTGACCTGCCCAACTGGTTATTAGCTATACCACAGAACGTAAATACAGACACAGAAGCATGTAGCTTCATTTCACCCTAACCTTCCTTGAAGGCCTACTTCTGCAAATGTAGTGAACCCCATCAAAGAGTGTGTTTAGGCATGGATTTCTCCCTTCCAAAAACCCCCATCAACTCTGAGATTTGTGCTTCCATCTGTATATCCAACAAAGAAAACACACTTCATGAATTGTGTCGACCTGAGCTTATGCACTAAGGAGTTTTGGCACCAACTAAGTCATGAGACAATTGGCAGTATGAGCATGGGACCTGAATTGTTTTGTGGATCTAAGTTTCCCTATCCCTCTTCACGTGTGAAAATGGAATAATCCTCAACAGCCTGAGACTGATCATCAGATTGAAGGGTGTAATTAAGCAAAAGAACAACAATTAAAACTCTTTCTAAACATCAAGATTAAAGCAATTTAGATGGTGGTAGTTCATTTTTCTTGTTTTGAAGTTTACATCTGAAGTTCATACTCATATATCTAGAAGAACAAATTTTCATAAAACCAACTCGTTAGTATATAGTTTGACTAAAAAGTATTTTGTATGGATAAAATTTAATTACTGTATTCACCTTGTTTTATGTGTTTATGATTTTCTTAAATTTGTTTCTTGCTCAAACATATTCACTGCTTTTCCCTGAAAGTTTCCTTTTCTTTTCAAAGCATAAGGATACAATGTGGTTTTCTTCTTTTTGATTTTTGTGTGTGTGTGGGTTTTGGGTTTTTTTGTGTGTGACCCAGCTTCTTGCTATCCAGTCTTCAGTACCTACTTATAGAACTACTGCTGCATATTAAGCTGAGCAATTGCTGGCTTTTAAAGTCTATTTTTATTGGATAAATATTCCAAGAATTTATTTTGTACAAGCACTCAAATACATGAGTTTAAAGTCCAATATTGAGACTGAATGTAAATCACTGAGCACTGAAGATGAACAGACAACATAGAAGTTACACTACTTATAAATTCACTCAAATAGTCTTAATAAAAGTATTTTGCCATTATCCATAATCAATGGTGTATATTTCAAGGGAACATGTTTTGGCCCTACTATGGCATTATACCTACCATAAAGATACAGGAACTATTTTTAATGTTTTGTATCTATGTCAAGTATTATCCTGTTTTCAAATCAACGGTATTTTAGGGGAGGTTTAGGGGATTTGGTTTGTTTTTTTTGGAAATGAGAAAATAGAGAAAGTTGGGATTTCCTGCAAATTGTTTTCCACTACTTTGGTATTCAGTGCCTTCCATGTTTATGGGTTTTTTAACAAATTTTTGGCATAGTAAATTATTTAGATTTGTATCTTGGTTCTTATTATTAATGAAGAATAGCAACAATAAAGGACAAGATGTGACTGTCAAATAGAGGTAGAGAAGAGACACATGTTAATCCTGGTCCACCTTTCATCATCCCCGGATGACTTTAGACGTTGAGCCCAAGGTATTTGAGAACATATTTGGAGTTTTTGTTCTTGGCTAAACAAGGTATCGATATCTTAAGATGTTTATACAATGTGAACCAATGATTTACTGAAAGCTTTTAAAGACAGAGTTAGAAGAAGACAGGACTAGTCCATTGCCACCTACTTGTGCCCCACTGTGTGTGCTGTAATCCAAAGCTGCTTCTTATAGCTTTGAGAACCCTGTACGGAAAATCATATTATGCTGGACACCATTGTGCTTGGATCCGACTTGGGAGCGTTATCCAGTATCCAGTGCACAGCAAACAATAAGCAAATACAGAAGATATTCACTGCCATTGTGAAAGTGTATTTTGAGCTTATGTACTTTGTATCTTCTATCCAGACACAAGGGCTATATGTTGCCTTCTTTGCAAAGTCCATCTTCACCTCCAAATCAAGATCAGTTTCTAAGAAGTTCTAAATGCTGTCTTTTAACAATCTCTGATGTATGTAAACACATAAACAAATCCCCCAAAACACAACCCAAACACTCGAAAAAAAAGAAAAGGACCTAATACAAACATCTCACACATTGTCTGCAGTTTCAAAAGTGTCAGGTGGGTATCCAGAGCTCAGAAATGTGTCTGGTGTTGTTCCTGTTTCCCATCTAGGCTTTACAGTCAGGAGCCCCTCCAATTCCTTTCATAATGAGTATGAAGATGCAGCCTATGAAACACTGACCCCATTCACACACCTTCTCAGACAGTGGCTGGGGAGCAGCAGGGGAAAGACAACTTTTTCATTTCTGCATTTCCTAAGCTTCCACTTAGATAATGAAGAAATAAAATCCCACTTCGTCACAGATGGGTTTAAACCTTCTTTTGTCCTTGTCACATTCCCCTGTTCTGCCTGCGTTTCCTTCCCCCGAAAGTGCGTTTCTCCTCGGGGGGCAGCCGCGGGGCGCGGAGAGGCGCGGAGGGCAGCGCTACGCCCCACGCACGGACACTAGTGGGCGCTGCACTTTGTGTTCGGTTTCTGTAAGCAGTGATATTCCACATTGCATGCAGCCGGACACTGGGGACAGCCGGGCGGGGGGAACTATTGCTTCAATAGAAAAGCTTCTGTGTGTGCAGTGCAGTTTACAGACAGCTGTCATTTATGCTCCTTTGCTTTACTGGAGCTGAGCTGGGAGAGGTCACTGGCAAGCAAGCACAAGGAAAGCAGGCATATTACTGCTTTCTTTTTCTTTTTCTTTTCCTTTTTTCTTTTTTTTCTTTTTTTCCTTTTTTTTTTTTAGGCAGCACTCCACAGAGCAGCCCTTCGCGTCACAGCTGAGGACTCCAAAATAGGGTGTCTCTCCCTTTACTACTGTGTTTTCACTCCCAAAAGACCCGTGATGTCCCCAAGAACCACAGCTGATAGCTGTCGAAGAGCTGCGCACGCCACTGTAAATTTAAACTTCTTTTGCTGTGGTTGGCAACATAATTTTATTTTGTCTGCGCTGGGGTCGGGGGATATTTTTAAAACACCTCCTCCACCGACACGTTTCTCTCTCGCTATTTAACAAAGAAGGACTCTCTTTGGTACTGTTGCAAGAGACATGCAAAAATACCTGGGCACATTATCGGAGTCTACTTAGCAACTTTCAGACTTTGTTCCTCTGCTTTGCTACCTAAATACAGTAGACAGAAATGGGAGATAACGCTCCCATGCAAATTAAGAGATCGGTTGCTCGCCGACTCTCTGTTTATGATAGTGGAAGACTGGTTTTCCCTAAAGCAGATTTTTTTTCCGGTAGCCTTATGCATGGAAAGCGCCAGTGCATTGTCCTCTCACAGCTGATGCTTATCGGGCCAGTGGGGGTATTGTGTTTCAGCTCGTGGCACTGGAAAACCTTGTAACTTTCTTTTGAAGTTAAATGGCTTCATTTTGTTTCCATGTACGAGTAAATCTCCCAAGAACTACACTGACCCAAAAGTCGACCCGTTTACAATGCCCGTCCAAGCAACCTGTTCCTCTCTCTCGGGCTGAGCTATGCCCAAAAAGGTCCTCTTGGAGCAGCAGCTGGGCGGGCAGGACGAAAGGGAGAGGGAGGGGAAGGCTCCTCAATCAGCCCAAGTTGCATCGTAATTAAATTGTATTTAATCCTACAGAGGCATGAGAAATATCGAGCAAAATACAAGTTTCAGTAATTTGTTTGTATTCTTACCTGTAGGAGTTGGAAATTAACAGCCCCGCTAGTTTACTGTTAAGCCTGGAGAGCGAGAGATTGCTTTGCAAACATTACAGTTATTATGTCTGCAGTTGGTACTCTTTGTGTAAATTATTGATCAGCCATCTTATTTTTCTTTCTGCTTAATGGATATTATAGCATAGCCGTTTACACGCTATAGTTAAGGTTGTGTCAGCACTTCCATTTATAACATCCCCCCCTTATGCAGAGTTTATAACTCGCTATAAAATTTCGCTCTGTGCTGAAACTTTCAAGCAAGAGGTCGGACTTTTAAAGATCCTTCCTCCTCCCCACGCGCCCCCAAGAACAATTAAAAATCTTTGTCTGCTTTTTTGAAATACGGAAATAACAAAGGTAAACCCCCCCACCCCAATGATTTTTATTCACTTAAGTGACACGAGGAGGAAAAGGCTGCGTCTCTCAAACTGTCAGTTCGTAAATATTAAAAAAAAAAGGCAACGTGCATTTTTTGTGTTGTTATGATTATTATTTTTAAAAGGGACGACATCATTTCTGGAGCAGCGGCGGATCCGCCGCCCGCCGCCCCTCTCAGCGCCCAGCGGGCGGCGGCACCGGGGGCTCGGCGAAGACGAGGGAGGGAGGTACGGGGGAGGAGGATTCCGCCGCTACCCCCGGTTCCCGGGCGCGGAGCAGGAAGAGAGGTTCCCCAGCACCGACAGAGACCGGGATGCGCACTGGAGAGCCGGGAGCACTGATCTCCGGGCCGGCTCCATGGTGCCAATGTTCCAATAAGCCTGGGCTGAGACGGAGGGATGGAGCAGCTGAGCGAACTAATTCTGTAAAGGGGGGGGAGGCACGGGAAAGGGCAGCTCAGCTTAGATCACCGCTTTAACATAATTTAGTGGCAGGGGCTTTGTACTTCATAATTATAGCTCCAAGCGACTTTCCCTACCTGTTGGTAGGTGAATTAACACGTTGGACTGAGGACCCCTAATGAGAGCCCAAGTCTAACGCAAACATCACAGAGGGGGCCCCCGTCTATCTCAACCCTCATTTAATTCACCCAGGGAAGTTGGTTATCATTTCCTTCTCGCACTGTAGCTCTCCCTCTCGGCTGTCAGTTGTCAGGTGAATTTCAGCAGGCAGTGCCCAGCCACTGCTCCATCCATCCATCTATCCATCCATCCATCTATCCATCTATCCATCCCCAGCCAGCCCGGGAAAGGAACACGACCCGACCCGTTTCACCATGTGGCGCTGGTAGCAGCAACGTGACCGAGAGGCTCAAATCAGCAGAAGGGTTGTTTTAGTTGCTGACTTCGAAACGTCTTTTCTGAAGTCAGAACACCGACTTAAAGGAAAAAAAGATCATAAATAAGCAAGTAGCTTAGTTGGCGTTTGGTTTTTTGAAATTTGCATATATGCGCTTGTGCGTGGGTGTGGGTGGGAGTGTGTGTACGTGTGTTTGTGTGTGTGTCGACTGCGTGGGAGGAGGGAGGGAAAGGATGATAGGTCTCCCAAGCCGTCAGTTTTTTTCATCTCCCAGTACAGTGTGTCCTTGGTAAGAGTATCAGTTATCCCCGAGATAACACCCCTTGCGCGTGGGGATGATGAAGAAGAATTGAGGGATACTCCCTGGGGTTAAATCCTGGCTTTATCCTCAGGCGGTGAATACCCTGGGAGCCAGGAAGCTGACTCGCGGAACTCAAGCCGGCTAAGGATGCTCCAGCGCCGAAGTGCTGGGGTTAGGCAGGGCGTGTGCGAGTTGCCAAGCCCGCAGCAATTCCCCATCCAGCCCTGTGCTGGTGATGCACAACCACTGCTTACAACTCTCCGAGAGGCTCACTTTAAACCATCAAAGCAAGTGATATTTTGCTTCCAGATTCCCGTTTTTAGAGACTTATAAAGTTATTTTTAACGGCTCCTGAAGTTTCTTCACTTTCATTCTTCTACCACTTTTTTTTTTTTGTTAAGCAGGCACCATATACGTACATAAATTGCAGTAAATAGAGTGTGAAAGCAATCTTTCCATGTATTCTGCATTTTTTATGATATATGGTGGACTGTCCCGAAGTGAATGCTATTGTTAAAGCTGTTTGTGCCGGGTGTACTAATGTACTGCTTGATTGAGTGAATTAGCAGTCATAACAATCTGGCAGTCTGGCCATAGAAGTGTGCTCAAATTGATTTGTGTTATGGCTGGACTGGAAAATCTAGTGTTAGTTGTTTTTTTGCCCTGGGGCATTGTTTGTACCAAACTCCACTTTTCATTTAATTTTCCAATAGATTTTTGAAAGACCAAAAGGTTTGTGATCAACGTTTGCTGCACTTTATTATTATTCAGTTATTAAAAATATCCTATGAGTAATTTCAGGTTCCCAAAAACCTTGCTTTCAATTAGAGTAAACATAATTAGCATGATGTTGTGCTTGGAATGGCAAATCTCCCTTTGTATCTATTAAGCATGTTATCTACTTGCCCTGTCACTGAAAGGAATCCAGTTTGTATTTGTATTGGACAAGGTTTTGTGCTACTTTGACTACAAGGCAACAATTAGAAAAACAGGACTGCAGTATCCAGTTCCTTACTACTGATATAACACTTTACATCAATCTCAACTGTATTGCTGGTGTTTTCAATGTTTAGTAAATACCTTGGTGGAAAAGAAGCAAAAAATGATTCCTATTCACACACTTATATTTCTATGAGTCTATTTTCCTGAGCGATGCAGGGGGCAATCGGTATGAGGTCCCTCCCTCTTTCTCAGGCTTCCCTCTAAATAACAGATAGCTCCTCAAAGGGGGATTGCTGCTCGAGACCTGGGATTAAAAGCAAAGCAGAACTTACCTTCTCTTCGCCAATACTTGTTCCTTTCTTAGAATCTTCTGCTTGGCAGCCGTTAGCCAGAATTATAATGCCGAATGATTAAACCTAAAACACTACTCTATTGATCACACAGGAAGCTTTGTGAATTCATCTAGTTTGTTCTCTTCAGAAACAGTGAACAAAATAGGTCACTAGACAAGGGTAAGATAAAATACAAGACAGAAAGGTATTTCTCAGGAAAATAAATTCCAAAGAAATGCAGGAAAAAAGAATGTGGACAAACTTAACATGATAACACACTATTCTTCCTAACCAGGTGGCTATCTTCTGTATGTATTCCCTCTCCCCACTACATTCCACCACTTACATCCAGAAGATAAATACTTTTCTGTTTTTTTTCTGAATGAATTTAAATACTTAATTATCAATAATAACTGAAGATGGGGGAGGGAGCTGATGTACTATGCTATCTCCTGTCAGTCAAGTATTCAGATTCTTTAAAATGCAACAGCTACAATGCATTTTCTAATTGCATTTTACCCTTTACAACTGCCCTCAAAATGGTAATTTAATAAAATAGTGAATTCCATAAAAGTCTTTTTTTAGAGCAGTAAATTACAATCACTGTCAATACATCTTACAGCTTTAACACACATTTTAATATGCCAAAGTGGTAAAAAATAAAAAGAAGGGAGAGAGAAACAGAGAAAATACCTGCCCTGAACACTTACATGAGCAGAACAGAAACCCTGCTTCAAACAGTATTCCAGGAAAGAAATTAAAGACTTCTTAATTAGTGCAGCAATTAGGCTTTCTTGGTCGCATTTTAATCAGCCCAGGCCCTATCAAAGGACAAACAGAACGATTTGCAGGTCTTTGAATTTTAAACAGTCTTATTGATTTCAGCATCGTAAGTCTTCACTTGACACAGGCAGAATTTTCAAATATCAGTTACAGTAATTTGAGTTTTGCTGATATCAACTTAGGGAGAGAAAAAGAAAACATCCAACAATATAATTATGTGAAAGGGTCAGCAAGTAAGAGAAATGCAATCTAGAGACGTTTACAAAGAGCAGCCTCAGGATTTGTTGGTTTATGTGAGTGTGTGAGTATATGTGCAAGTTAAAATAAATCAAGACGCTCCCCATAATAATTAGAAACACTTACCATGCCAGAAGCTTTGAGGAATCTTGAACCTTTTCATAAATCTCTTTCTAAGTTTCTAATCCCAGTGTTGCATTGAAATCATCAAGGTTAACCCAAACCCCTGGTAGTAAACTCTTTCAAACTACATTTTCTTTTGGACCATGAGGATTATACATCTGTGAGGGCACATAGCAAGTAGAAAAGCAGAAAGGCTGAAGTGCATCATGTTGTAGGAAAGGTAGAGAACAAACGAAATGGTAGGTTTCCTAATTCAGAGTTCCCTCAGCTCTCCAAGTGGCAATATCACACGTGCCTGGCTCTGTCTGATCTTCTTAAGGATCTATTCCATCTTCACGAGGTGTGAGAGGCGAGATGTAAAAGGACAGGTGAGGTAAAGAAAATATGGACAGAGTTAGCTTTCAACAACTGAAAAGAAGAAAGATGAAGTGTATCTACACTTTGAAATGACAAGTTTTATGTAAAACTAGATCCCACCACTGGGATCCCACCACTGGAACTCAAGTTGTATAAGCTCCTCCAGATAAACACTGAAAAAAACCTCAACTAGAAACAGCTTGAAGAAGTGTTCTGTCTAATTATGGGTACACAAGACTACAAAATGTTGCTTTGTGTTTTCTTTGGTTTATTTGCAATTTTAAAATTTTAGTGCAGGATAGCTAAGTTTTCAGTAGTAAAGGACATCTTAAGTGGCACTAGAACACAAATTCCCGTCCATTGAACTTCAAGTACAATAAGCAAGCAGATCATGTGAGAATAGTTTAAGTCTGATACTGCAGAAATTGCCCTGCACCAAATTACTACAGTTGAGATTATCCACTCTGCAGATGTGTCATCCCGTGAGTCATGTCTCACGTAACAGCACACATTAAAAGAAAAAAAAAGAAAAGCTATGGGCACATACATGCATTGCATGTAATTAAGTACACAGAAGGTGCACTTTTTAAACAGGAGAACTATGTACACACCGACCCCTGATTCTGCAGATCCCTATCTGTACCAATGGCTACTTCTTTACCCCTTTCAAAGTGCGAAGTGCCCCGAAGTCAGGCAGGAGAGAGCCCCAGGCTTTCCCGATGGCCCCGCGCCCGCCAGTTCCCAACCCGCGTTCCAGCTCCATCCCCGCTCCCGGGCAGGTACCGCGCCACGCCGGGCGCGCCGCCTGCCGCCCGCCCCACTGCGCATGCGCGGGCAAGCGCCGCCGCTGACTTTGCGCGCTACCTGGCGGAGGGGGTGGCGGGGGTGGCGCGGCCGCCGCTACGCGGGGTCTGCGCGCCGCCCGCACCTGTTGCGTGACTCTACCTTCGCGGGCCTCCCGCTCTGCCCCCTCCTAAGTTACTTGTGTGCCGCTGCAGCCCGCTCGGTGCGGTGTCTCGGCGGCCTGACCCGGAGTACCCTGTCCCCTCCGATCCGCGGCCGTCGCAGAAAGTCCCGTGCGGTGCTGCCGCATAGGGTGCCCGTGCGCGCACCGCGCAGCTGCCGCCGCTGCCCGCGCAACAAAGGGGACTCGGCAGCAACTCCCATCCCGCCGGGAGGAGCGTCTGTGGTTCCGGGAGAGCTACAACAGCAGCAAGAGCAACAGAACCGTCCGGAGGTTTCTGCTTTTGTCTGCCCCGGCAAGGTGTGCGGTGCCCAGCGCCCGCCCCGCGCCTCGGCTCCCCGGCTCCCACCCGGCTTTGGGGGAACGCTGGAGACGCTCGTGTTTCTCCACAAACTGTGTTGACAAGCGACTGTTGAAAAGAGCTGGGAAAATTACATCTCATCTCTGGTGGGGTGAAATATGAAACATGTAATCTAACGGTTCCTGAAGAAGGGGGGGAGAGACTTCTCTCCCTCTCTCTCTGTTTTCCTGCTCCGGGTTCCTGGTTGGATAATTTGGGTTAATACTAGTGAGTGAGCCTTTTGCTGCTTCAAAGGGTATTTCAAGTTGCCGGAGCTCCTCCCCTCCGCACCGTGTGACAACAACAACTCGTCCAGCGAGCGAGCGGCGGCGGCGGCGGCAGCAGCCAGCACTTCCCAGCTCATTTTCTCTCTGTCATTCCCCTCTCAATCTTTGATCAATGTACTTGCCAGAGAGAACCGAAGTCCTTCAAACCTCCTCCTTTTCACCTTCGTCTTTAACGTGGTGCTAGAGCAAGGACCACAAAAAGAAACTGCCCTCCCCCTCCCCTCGGCCCCAGCCCCGCCGCCCGGAGCGGACTTCTCCTCCTCCTCCTCCTCCTCCTCCGTCCCCACTTGCGGGACACTTTGTGCGTTCTCTCGCTCACTCTGCCCCCTGCTCTCTCGCTCGCCGCAGCACCTGATCCGGGGTTATCCCCCCCTTCTTCTCCCCCCTCCTCCCTTCTCTCCTTTCCTCCTTTTTTTTTTAATACTTTTTTTTAATTTTCCCCTTTCCCCTGCGTGTGTGTGTGGGAACTTTCCCCCCTCCCCCTGCCCCCTCCGCCGTATATGTGACCATGGCCGTACCGGCTGCTTTGATCCCTCCGACCCAGCTGGTCCCCCCTCAGCCTCCG
>VWZD01000391.1:17350-38859 GCA_013396695.1 Sakesphorus luctuosus
GTAAGCGCCGCAAGGCACACGCACGCCCCGCCGGGCCCCCACCCCCCTCGCCGCCGCCCCCGTCCCACCCCCGCGCGGTGCGGTCCGGGCGGGCGCTGCGCCGCTTCCCGCTGCCCCCTCCCCCGTTGCCCCGGCGCCGCCGGCCTTCTCGGTATCCGGCAGCGCTGCTTCTTGGTGGGACGGAGGGAGAGAGAGGGGGAAGGAGAAAGGGTATTTGTGTCCCCCTTCCGCTGCACCCTGCAAGTGTCACCCTGTCATTGTCCCCTTCTCTCCCCCATCCGAGGCGTGCCGGGACTGGGGGTGGCCGCGGGCAGCGCAGCGCGGGAGCAGGGGGCCGGTGGGAGTGGGGATGGGGGACAGCAGGGCCAAAAAGTGCTTTCTGACGGAGAGCTCTGCTTAAGCTATCCCTGGATGTGTCTTTTAAGCGGGCAGACCTGAGAAAAAGCCGCCCGAAGGGTACACGGCAGTGGGCGGGGAGCAGTTTTGCGTGGGGACGGCGACACAGGCGCTCGGGTGTCGCGTTAACTGGGATGGGGTGCGGAGCTGTCTCCCGGGCGTCGGGTCCGGTTCGGGGTGATGGAGGCCACTTGGCCATCAGCTGCTGTCACACATCCGAGGGGGCACGTGCACTTTTTGTACAGGGCTGCGAGGCAGTTGCCACATGGCGAAAGAGGGAGGTGGAGGGAGGGCGGGAAGACGGCGAGGAGGAGGAGGTGGCGGCGGGCTTTGCTTTGGGGTAGTGGGGAGAGGTGCCAGGCGGCCGGGCTGGGCTGCTCGCTCGGCGCCGGGGGTTGTGGGGTGGTGGTGACGGTCCCCGAGGAACAGGTGCGAGCAGCTCCCGGCCCCCGCCAGCCAGGGAGGAGGCGACGGGGGCAGTTGAAAGCGCGGCAGGGGTTTGGCAAGGCTGGATCCTACTGCCGCGCAGAGTAACGCGGGCGCGGTGGTGGGGACGGCGCCGGGGGCGGCGAGCAGTGATGCGGCTGCGGGCGGTGCGGGGATACCCGAGCACTCCCGGGCCTGGGGGGCCCCGGAGGGGAGCTGAGCCCCAAACTTGCCACAACCGGAGAGGGGCATCGGGGGAAGGCGAGAAGGGGTTGATGAAAGAGGAAATTCCTGATGCAATAGCAGCCGCCTTTGCAACGGAGGGCGAAAGCATGGGGCTGTTATCCCTCAATCTGTAGGTTACAGGGCTGAATCTGCTCGATAAGGAGAAGGGATCGCATAACTGCCGTGACCTCGAGATCAGAGCGGTCGGAAGCGGCTCCAGTTCCCGGGGGCTTGCCCTGCCTCGGGCGGGGGCGGGGGGCTCTGTCTCTGCCGCGCTGGAGGGGCGGCGGGAACTTCCCACGGAGGAGGTGGTGGACGAAGTCCCGACGCTACTTCCAGTATACGCAGACAAACAGACTGGGTCTCGTTTCACTTTCCTATTGTAAGATTTCAAGGTGCACAACAGCTAACACGTGGGGAATTAACCCCACGCGATGCCGTACTCCTGCCCGTCCCGTCCCCGGTGGCGGGGGGTGTGATATCCCCTCCTCCCTCCCCCTTCCCGATTCAGCGGAGAGTGCCTGGCAGTTATTAGCATAGAGCCAGGCGAAGCAGAGCACTTACTCTGCGGTGGCTGTTGCTAGATGGATTGTTGAAGTTCCTGAATATTCAGGGCAGCAGGACAAAACAGCCTGGAATAACTTCCAAGCGCTGACATAACTGTAGCTGCTTGGGTAACTGTGCTGTTGTTTCATGTGGAATCAACATGAATATTAATAGCTACGCTTAGACAGACGATAGTTGGTTTGGGGATTTTTTTTTATGTGTGTGTGTGCGTGTGGCGTGTAACTTGTAACAACTCTGCAAGAGTTCCAAGATTTGGTCCTTAAAATAAACTCCTAGAACTTTTACTTTGCCACAGTAACAACGTATGAATTTTAATTTGAATTAAGAGATAGAGAAACTTTTTTTTCGGGTGGGGGAGAGCATGGGAACACCAATTCCTCGACTTGGCAAGGTTATAAAAGGGTTTGGCAGCCTGGTTGTAACATGGCTTGATTATGTCAACAGCACAGAATCGGCTGTGTTTCAGCTGTTCCTGAGGTCTGCTGTGTTATCATCCACTGTGGTAGAAATTACAGTAGTGGGTTCAGAAGTGAATCAGATTTGACCCTTAAAAAGTGTAACTGTAGCAGACTTATTTATACATCCATTAAGCAAATAAAATTAATTGAAAGGATATACAATAAGTATGCAAAATGTATTATTACAGTATAGACAAAGTAAAGTTGGGTCAGTGAGTTTTGGTCAAAATGAATGATATAGTTAGAAAATAAATCTGTATTTTCTTTGTATCCTTCCCTTGTAATACATTTCATTCTAATGCTTCTTTCCTTATGAATTATTTTTAATTATTTCTGACATTACAGCAATGATGCAGAGTATTTTGATCTATGCAGTTTAGCGATTTAAGCGACCTTTTCAGACTCTTAGTTACTGCATACTTTAGCTGGGTGATGTCTTTTTGTATCCTAGGTGGACACTTTATTGTTGAGAGGGAAGCTGTAAAAGCCAACTCCATACTAGCGGCTAAATTGTTATACTCCTCAGATTCAAAAATTTTGAACCAGCATCTTATCACTGTTATATTTGTCTCATAATCAGCTGATGTTCTCGGGTATGCTAATCCCTTTTTGGAAAGCTTCATCAAGGTTAATATGTTATTTAATCAAAAAAGGCATTCCAAATAAAGCCATTACTTTGTTGTTCTTTAAATGGATTGAATTGTTAGTTGCCAATTACTGTGGAAATAATTTGTAATAACTTATTTTGAGATGGAAAAGTTTTAGACATGTTTCACCAAAATGATACATTTTAACTGTGATATTGCTATTTAAGAAAATCAATAAAACAAAAATCAATAAAACACCAAGGGATTTTCTATTGAATGCTTAATGTGGAGGTCTGTAGAGTGAATTGGTTTCTGTGTTTATTTGTGATACTACTAATAATAACATGATACTAAAGGACCTTTTTCTAAATTAGGCTTGTGTATCAGTTCACTGGAAAAATAAGCTTCCGTTATGGAAGATGACTTTTCTTTTCTGGTCATACTGACCTTTGCTTTTATTTTCCTCATAAAATGCACTGGCCGCCAAACCGAAATCCAGGAAATAGCAAACTGTGCATTTAGCTTACATTCCAATTAAATGGTTTGACATTAATGGGATGCTAGAAAGCCATATGCCAAACAAATAGGGGAAGGATAAAGGCAAAACATGGAAAATATTTAAAGCTACTAGATGCCAATCGAGTCATGTTTCTTGAATGTGTGGGTGAAAGAGAGTAGCAAACTGCACTGGATGTCACCTGCCTAGGATTAATGACCTGGAAGCTATTGATCCCAGATTGTTTCTGGTCTCTTGTGTTTTGAGCACTTGTGGAATTTGGCCATGCTGGGTCCCTTCATGGAGTTTTCTCATAGACTTAGGCTGGCTTTGGATCATGCCCACATGAGTAAAGGCTAAAAGCGTGTGCTTTCTTCTGACCCCCTCTCCTGCGGCCAGGATATGTTAATCTTTTCTGACATTTGAAGATTTTGAATGAGTTCACTGACATTCATACTTAGAGCAGGGAATTATTTGCACTCCTTGAAAGCTATTTACAAATTTTGGAAAACAACCTAGTTGATTTTTGAGTATAAAGGGGAATGATGCTGAACATGAAACAGTTCTCTTCAAAGCCTGTCTTACACGGCAGTTATTCAGTCCCTCTTTGCTAGCTTCTGCTTCTCTCAAATTATGTGGACCTAGCATGTCCTTGTTTACTGCATAACACACGCTCCCATATTTTTTTTTCTTATAGTTTTAATTAAAGGAGTATCTCACCCAGATAGGTTAGCACAGAATCATAGGTACTTTATATGAACAGGTCAGCAAGTGCAGCTGAAAGGAATGTCAAATATATAGTACCTGTGGTTTATACTGATGACCTTCCTTCTTGCTACAGATTATTAAAATATAATCAGCAGAAATACGAAGGCTTTACAAGCAAAGATGACTTCTGGAAGGCCAGAGGATAAGTTGTAGTCACTGTAAAGAAGGAGTAAAACGTTTGGAAGTGGTTTCCTCAGACTTAAAAACGAATAAAAGACTGGTTGCTTGTAGTAACAGTACTTTAATATGCATCTTACTCTATGTATTTATTGGTTAATATTGGGATTTAAAAGCTGGGATCCTGAGACCATACTTACTGCAACAGAACAGAACTATATTATCCCTTTAATGTGATACATCCCTGGCAGCAGCACGGTATCGGATGCTTGACGAAGGGAACACTTCTCCCCCGTGAACGCTGCCTGTTGTGCAGTGCTGCCAGTGCTGTTCCCATGAAGCGCTGCCGGTGCTGTTCCCATACTGGGAGGTGAGGGCCTGCTAGTCATGGCCAGGAGGACATTTTTTTTCCTAATTGCTTCACATTGTCTTCCTCAAGTGTTTAATTTGATTAACTTCTCTTTTATCTTATAGCTATGAAGATTGTTAAAAGTTTTTGTGGGTTTTTGTTTGTTTGTTATTTTGTTTGTTTGGGTTTTTTAAGAAATATTTTACTGGCAAATGTTGTTTATATAAAGAAGTAGAGTTTTATTGTCAGTTTTGTATCAAATTTATTTACAAGAATGAGCTATATGAATAGCTTTGTTATTTCCACAGACCATTGCCATCTCTATTCAAATGCTTGGTTCAGCCTCAGGCATCCACTCTGGAGCCACAGGCCCCTTGCACATGGAGCGAGTGCCCCACAGTGTGCCCCTATGGGCTGTGCTCAGGGGACTGCTGCTCCCACCTAGGGCTTCTCTGCCACTCCTCAGCACCATAAACTAAAATGAACTGAAAGTTTACTACTTGTCTGCTTAATATTTTGTAATCTGGAGTGGGTTCTGATTGTTTGTTGGAAATGCCAATTTTGTTTGCCTTTTGGTATTTCTTCCATTTTCCTCTGTTACTAGATCATTCCAGACGGCTGTTTTTTGCCTGTCTCTGATTGATCATCTAAAGTTAATTGCATATGAAGTGGAGAATTTTCATCCACTAGACTGAATTTTAATATTTTCCTTTTGAACTATATAATTGATATATTACATTGTTATTGCAATCCCTGGTACAGGTAAATCTTTTTCACCATTGTCAGAGTTGCCTAGTCATGGAGGAACTTTACGAGTTTAACTGTAAAAAATCATTAATGGCTGCAAGATAGCAGAGAGAGTAGTCAGAAACTACCAAGTTTTGTCTAAATGGTGTGAGCCAGTGAACCAAGAGTCTGAAAAAGCCACGATGCCTGTCTGGTTTTAAGCAACAGGACTCTATTTAGATCCTCTTTGTTCTTTTATAAGTTAAATATGTTTTGTTTTAAAAATAACATTTGGGGCATCTGCTTTGTATTATGAGTTAATTCCATTCATTGTTTTAAAATAGTTATTAACATTTTGCAAATTATATACTGCACATGAACAGTAATTTTTTCAATGATTTTTAAATGTGCATTCTGTAACAGTACTGTAATGTGGACTGACATAATAGGAATTGACAGTAAATTTTTAGTTGCCTAAATACGTATTTAAATGATAGAACTGAAGAGTCATCTGCAGAAAGCTATTATGGAGAGTTAATTCATATATGGATAATTTCTCCAGTGCAAATTAAGGGAAAATTTTTCTTTTTCCATGATAATTGAAATTATTTTAAAAAGCCTGAAATATAACCCATATACTTAGAATTAAGGTATGTCTGTGACGTGAAATGATAAAATCCAGGTTGCTTCGAGAAGTAACTTTAACCCACTATGCTCTACTTATCTGATGCGGTGCTCAGCCAGGGGCATCTCCTAACAAGTGCTGATGTTTCGTTTCATAGGCATTACAGAATACTGAAATGTAATCTATTAAACATGGAATCTTAGCATTGACTGTGAATAACTGTGAACAGTTTTAAACTTTTTTTTTCCAATGGAAGAAAAGGAAAAAGGATAATGGTATATTTTCCATAGCATAAAGTAGAAAAATGCTGTCATTGAGAGGAAGGATTAGCTTTTGATCATCCAGTTACCTTCCAGTTTGGAGTTCTTCATTGTAAATCTCTGATAGTGATGAACTGGGAAACTACACTGGGGAAGGATAACTCTAAATACTGAATACATGCATTTTCTTATGTGAATTTCTGTAGGTCTCTTTCAGAGATGGGATATGGGACTGAAAGGACCCTGAGCAGTAGTTCATGATACATTCACCAAAACTAATGAAACTGGTTTCATGAGTTGTGGTCAAGGAAATGGATCACAATATGTATTTTAGTTCACATTGCTTTAAACAATTTTTTGTGATAGTTACATTTAGGGTCAACATCCTCCTGGGGCAGGTGGATTAATATATATGGTAGAGTTTCCAGGATTGAATGGAAAGATCTTGTAAGTCTTGTGTGTCCAAACAGTTTATTAGGAATAAACAGAAACTTTCTGAAATAGGATAAGCCTTTTTTCTTGCTATTCATAAAATTATGCTTTCAATATAATAAAATAGTCCAAAGTTTTTGTTGTGCACTCCTGAGAATACTCCTGTGGGTAACACTTAACATAACTTTCTGTTCATTATTCTGTTTAAAAGTACCCTGTTCACTCCAAGACTAATTTACTGTAGATATTCTCTGTGTGTCATGCATAATTTACATCTTCCGTGTGAAGAAAGTTATTTCAGTATGAAAAGAAACATATTTTTTTACAAATATCAAACAGTGGTATTTTATGTCCATTGGAAGCCTGAAATTAGCCATAGTCCAGGAGCAGTGGAGCAGGTGCAATTAAAATTTCCCAGTGTACCTCACCAAACTAACTGTATGTTCTTTTTCCATTAAAATAAGGTGATGTTTTGGTAATGAAATTTTATTCATCCTTAGAATTTATAGAATTGCTCTCTGAATTGGCCAAATGGATAAGTGCTGCCTAAATTACTTTTGATTCAAAACAAGCTCGGGTTCAAGCAAAGCTTTCAGACTAGTTTTCTTATTCACATTATATGTGATACTAAATATACTGAAAAAAATGGACCTTAGCTGTTAAGACATGTATTTTTTTATGTTCATTTTGTTCCTTAGGTTGTATGACTGAATGAGAGGGCACCCTGGGTATGCATACAGATTACCTGGCTGACAGAATAGGAGAGTTACGTACTGGAACTGGATGGTGCTGGGGAGAGGGGGAAGAATGGGAGTATGTGGGACTGTTGCACACACTTTAGCTTAATTGACAGCTGAAATATTTTTGTGGCATTATGTTGCCATGATTGAAGTTCATAACTCTGAATAATGTTCATGTTACAGCACTTGTTAATGATACTGTTCTGAGAACAGGTAATAGGTATTTTACATTTGGAATAAAAGTTGTTTGAGATGTCCCTCAGCGTGTGCTTGTATTTACAAATTGTTGTATGATAAAGCCTATTTTTAAATCTTACTTTTTGGAGATACTTTTCTTTTTCATCTTACATAAAATGATTGTAAGGGATCAAAAAGAAAGCAGTTATATAAAGTAGACTATAAAGGGAACAGGTAGTATATACATTTATATTTTATTACTGTTCAAATACATATTTTGTAACCTCTAGTTCATGTTGTTCTCATACTTAATAATGATTTCTATTTTTTTTTTTTACAGAGCTAGATCATGATCTTATATATGGGACAAAAAAACTGCTTTGAGGTTATTGATACTATATTTTTAGAAGTACAAACAGTTCATTACATTTTTATAAGTGATAAATGTAGTCAGGGTATACTGATACTTTGAGCATTCCTTAAAAAAGTTACTGAAGCTATTATTTTTGAATTATTCTTTTCTAAATATAGTAAAAGTATAAACTTAATAATTTAATTGCTTTTATATCATGTTTTAGTGGATGACAGCATTATTTGTCTTTACAGTGCATATGATTTGTTTCTAGTCTCTTGATATGCTGTAAAAACCTTTCTTTGTTGGACAAGGTCACCTGTAGGACTTAATTATTTACATTAAAATAAAAATGCTGTGGGTTTAAACCATATGCATAACTTTAAGAATGTGGATAGTCCTGCTGCTTTCAATAGCCTACATACATATTTTAAACCAAGCATAAGCAAAATATATTTGGAAGGGCTATAAAAGAGTCTGTTGACATCTTTGGTAGGAAGCTGACTTGCTGTATACTTACTCGCATTAGCAGGGACAGTTTGAAAGCATTGGAAAAATGCTTTAGATTTAGTGTCCTGTAAAGTAACACTTGTTGCATAAATTACATTCATGATGCATTTTTTAATGCATCATGTGTTTAATGCAATCTTGGTGCTTTTGGGAGCATTCTTTTGTATTAATTAATTTTAGGAGAATAGGGCAAAATCTTTGCAGGATGAGTATCAGAATTTGGTATAACCTATGGCTGGGATTTTTTTAAATTAATGTTTATAGCACCGGTGCAGCCTATCTCTTTTTGAAGGAAAGAGGCACTTCCAAGATACATGCCATGGCTATCACTTGTCATGTTTTAGTTATGATACTCACTGATAATTTGGTGGGAAGGAATTGAAACAATTTTCCAGTTGTCTTCTGTTTCCTTAAATTTCAGCATAAAAGCTAAAAAAAGAAAGAAAAAAAAAGGCACAGGGAGAAGAAATACCTTAGGTGGTATTAAGTATATAGGGACTGATACAAATAAAGAGTCCTATGTTCTTTTTTTAAAAAAAATATATTTCTCTCTTCGCTTATTAGAACAGTTGCTACAGTGTAAGCGATATATAGGATATAAAGCCTAATTTCTTGATTCTTGTGCAAGTTTTGTGGTCTATTTCATTGTAATGTCCTAATTCAAAGCTGGATCAGTTGGTTTTGGTTATGGCTTCTTAGGGAGTTTGTTAGCTGAGACTCATAGCTTTTAGCAGGCCAGGTTAAAAAATAAGCATGAAATGCTAATAACATAGTACACCTTACATTATTTGGTATTGTAGATGGGTTTTGTTTCTGCTGATTGTCTTTGAAATTAGTTTGCTGCTGAAATATGATGTTAAAAATGCCAGTAGTACAAAACGAAGTTCCTGCTACATACAGTAATGTACAGTTTAAAGTATAGCTATGTATAAAATACATTCTTGAGATACAATGAGAAAAATGTATTAGAAATGCTAATATATCAGCATGTAGCTGTTTCAGGAGCACACGTGCAAATCATGTAAGGAAAGAATCATAGTATTTCCTGGGGAGGGCATCAGTGACGTTTGTAGTCGACATGTTTGGGTATAGCCACAGCTGTCGGATTGGCTTAAGGCCACCTCAAGGTACAACAGGTGGGACATTAAGAATTAATAAACCTTCAACAGATTTTACTGTTCAGAGCTTCTCTGTCATTATCTCAATAGAGTGGTGGAAAGGTTGGAATTTGTCTTGAGAAGAAGCAGCTCACCTCCATACTATGTGGATGTCAGGTTTACACACTGCAAAAGCAGTTTGCTCAAAGACGCGGAATTTCGTTGTTATCCTTCGTCTGCGCTTTGAATATGTCTAGTCAACCCAGAAGGCATGTGGTCCCACATGGATGGATTTGTGCTGCTCAGCTGAGTGGTCAGACTCAACCCATCATCATTCCAGCCTCATTCCGGTGAAGTTCAGACTCTAGTACACAGTGGATGAATTGTGATGTTAAACACAGTAATTTCAGCTTGTTCCTGAAGGAGTGGAGCCTCCATTGCCTTTAGCTCTCTGCTGCTGCACCTGTGGTAATGGGGGTCTGTCAAATATTGGTTTAATTGTTTCTGGTGACCCCTTCTATGATTTTGTCTAGTTGTGTCTTATTTTACATGTCTTACTTAAATTAGGATGATACAGGAATGTTATAAGAGGTAATAAAATAATAGTTAGGAAATGCATTGTGAAGCTTACATGTATTCAGAAATATTTGGCAGTATGACTGTTGTATGAGTAAAACATTTTGACCTTAAAGGAGAGAAGGATGTCCTTAGTTAAAACTGCTGGCATCGTTATGTGATAAGGTTATCTGCAATTTGGTGTGTCAGACAATGAGATAAAACCATTTATTTTTTAAAGGTGAAAAATACAGAGTCAGCTTGTTTTAGGCACTGTTTTGTGAAACTGTGTTTCACCCCCTCTGAGTGGTTTTCTTTGTAGAAGGTGTGCTCTAAACAGGATGGATCTGTCTTTTTATCTTGGCTAATTGCTTCCTTAGAAATCCAGAATGCATGCAGATCTGAACTTGTAGCCAGGAAAAAGTGCTGCCATGCTTCAAATTGCCAAAGGACCTCAGGGGACAAAAACTTGACCTGGTTTTATGAAACCATAGAATTACATTTATACAAGTTAGCCCATGGGAAAAGAATGAACTGATCCCAATTCGTTTCTAAATTCTGGGGCCTTATGGGTCACATTTGAATTCTCTCCTACACCTGTTTTCCTACTAAAATTTTCTGAGGACATTTTTAGAAACTTGCTTTACGTTAGCTATGGGTCATGTGTCTAATATTTAACAGTTCAGTATTCTAATTCTTTAAAATGTCTAATGGTTTCTGAATATAATTAAGCTGCAGAAAGTTCCAATTATAGAATTTGTTTGGTATGGGCTAAATCCTCAAACTGTGAACTCTCTCCTGGGTTTAGTAAGTAAGGCTTTGTTTTTCTGCATGTAAAATAGAGCAGGCAGTGACTGTAGTCAGGACATGTTATATGGGCTATAGAAAAGAGAGCAACTCTGCAGATGGGTTATTAGGCTGCTCGCATGAAACACAGCTCCAGGTTCAAAAACCTGTGGCTCAAGATTCAAAAAAGTGTTACCCAGTGAGACAGTTTACAAGGAGACTACCAAGACTTCGTTCTTCTATCCTTCAAAATGACCTTTCTCTTTTCCTCAATTAGACTAAAAATTTGGTATTTGTGCAGTCTTGGTTCATGCCTTGTCTTGGAAAAAATTAAAGTAATAAGTAGGTGCTACATGGCTTTCCTCTTTTAGTAGTTTGGTTTGAGCTAGAAGCCTAAATACCCTAGGGTGAGTGCTTACCTCTCTCTGGTGAGGTGGTATGGTATTTATGGTGTCCAAGTGTTCCTTCTGGTGTAGTGCCAGGTTGGACTATGACAATTAAGTTGAAATAGTGGGCCCTAAGGAGAGGGAAGAGTGTTCCTTAGTTCATATGCTTATGGGGTTACATTAAAATTGGAATTAGCTTGCATTTTGATTTATTTAACAGACTAAATGAGCGTTCTGTTCAACTTAAGTTTGCCTCAGCAATTACTATCCCATAGAGCCTCTGCAAACTTTTCAGGCTTCACTTTCACCTTCTTTTCCTATTCTCGGTCAGTCTTTCCCATCGTTGAAATGTATTTTCAGTGCTGAAATTGGCATTAAGTACCTACATAAGTCTACGTATTTCTACTGAATGAGTGACAGATTTGGATACTACTAATCTAGTCGATGCTTTTCTCTTTAATGCCATCTTAACAGTTTAGGTTGACTGAACAGCTCAGCTGATGATCCTTGGCTGTAGGCTTTTTGCTCATCAATGTGGATGTGGCAGACGAGGCTAGTTCTGAGTTTGTACTCCCTTTTTTGGCTTGGTGAGAAGTGGGTATAATGCTGTTACCAAAATGTGTAAGAACATGCTTATTTACTCTGGTTGGTTGTTTTTCATACCAGTGAATTTTTCCATGCAGTTTGTTTTAAGCCATTTGTGACTTAGCCAGTCTGGATAATCAAACTGTTTTATGAGGCATCATTGTAGGGCTGTTATCAAGGGCCTGTGCTTTCTTTGACTGACAGAGTGAAGGGCAGGTCTTCTAAATGGTGATTACTTATCACCATTATGTATTTATTATTAATGTGTACATCATGCCCCTTTCTAAGTCACCTCAAAGAAGTGATCATACCAATCCTCCATAAACTCTTTTTTTGTCTTTAAGTCAGCGTTATGTTTTCAGCAATTCAGTTTTTGTTGATACGATCAACAGGCTTGACTGTTACATGATGCTGATATCCTAAGTGGGTAGAAGGGGACATTTTTTTCCGAGACAGAGATAATGGTTTTGTTCCCACATGATTTTTAATGGAAGATGGGGAAGTCCAGTTGCATTTGGGAGCTTAAACATTTTTCTTATTTGCTTTGTTTTTCCTTTGTAGTTCTGTTATTCATAAACTGGGTAGAAGATGCATTAATTTTCCTGTATCCAGAGTAAGTGTAGATTAGACTAGTCACTTATCAATAAAATGTTTTGGCTGCTTTCTGTTTTTGGTAGTAAATAAGGGAAATCTTTCAGATCAGCTGCAGTGGCAATAAATCCTTCATTGTGATTGAAATGTTTGCCTTAAATTTTCTTCGCATCTAAACTAGACAGGAAAAAATTCCTTTGTTATCTCTTTGATCATAGAAAAACAACTCAGAATGAAGGAACAAATTCAGATCTTTGAAAATTCAAACTCTTCCTTTCCCTTTCCTCTTCTGTTTATTTTCTTGCCTTTGCGCACCTCTCTGGATTTTGAAGAAAATGGAGATGAAAATCTACAATTCTTTATGGAAGCCCTATTTTATTAGTCACTGTTGAAACTTCAGATACAGAGGATTCTTAGTGGAAGCAGTTGCTAACCCTAGCAGTAGCAGTAGGGACAAGAGCCCTGAGGCTATGGGTCTGGGAACATGCTGAAGAGTAGTATAGTGAAGAGGCAGAAGTGAAAGGCTGGTTGACAGCATGTTAAAGCAAATTTATCTGGTGTTACTGTCACATGCAGCCTTAAAAGTTTACATATGTATGATCAAATTTTCAGTCTTTGGATCACAACTGTGTCCTTTCTCTTTGCTAAGTAAGGCTGTGTTTAGAGTAGTGCCTGGAAGAGCAAGCAGGAAGAAATAACCTTTGCTTTATAGTGTGATGTTTGGTGAGATTGTTGTGGCAGAGATGGTAGATGGGAATGAAAAAGATTGGGGTTTTTTTTAGTAATTCGCTTAATCTGAAAATTCTTACCTATACTATATATGATTCTAAGTTTATTTCAGACATATATATAGCTGTAATTCCCCGGTTTCTTCCTATTTTTTGATATCACAAATGCAGCAATGAATATAGTCACTATGATATTGGGATACACATAAAAGTCTTAATCTTGAAAGCAGGAAGGAAGCTGTAAGGTCTTGTTGCCTATAGCATCTCAGTTGGATGATTTAGAAGAATAAAATTATGCAAGTCCTTAAATATTATCACTGTTGGTACTGAAGTTTGTATAAGCTGGAGTTTCATACAAATAGCAACAACCTAGTGTGGGAGTGATCAAAGAACATTATTTGTAATCAAAATGTGAGTCAGGTGTCATAAAACAACTGATGGGTGCCTGTGTGCATGTGAAATTTGCTTACACGAGTAATCCCATTGATTTAAATGAGAGCATTCATGTGACGAAAACAAGTTCAATGTGAGAACGTTTAGAAGATGGTGACCTTAGAAATGAATAATCGTCTTTGGAAGGATTCAAAGGATGGTTATTAAAAGTTAAAGCTGAGAATTGCTGTTTGAAGGCAGAAATGGCTAGAAAGGTGTTTGGGGAGCTCACCTGCCAAATAATAATGCATTTCAATGACGCTGGGTAACTCTGCCTCAACTTTCTCGTACTCTTTTTTTTGGGGGGGGGGGGTGGGGGAAGGAATGGGAAGGAGGGTGAGAGAGGGACGGTGACAGCAAGGCTGTTTGTTTTTCCCGAAAGTTGTTTGTGATTTCAGGTACTCATGGGAAATCTCTTGATCAGATTCACATCTGTTCCTGTCAAAGTGGGTGCTAAGATACCGGTCACCCAGCAACCATGTCCAAGAGGGAATTGGGCCGATAATAACTTCAAAAAGGAATGACAGATGCTAGATTAGGATGAAAGACAAAACGCATGAAAAATGAGCTTGTTAGAATAAAAAAATTGTTCAAGCACCTTCATGCAAATTAAATGAATATTGAACATTTGCATGCAGTAATTTCTACTTTTTCTGTTGATAGAGAAGAAATAAAGATGGTACATATAAAAACATAAACGTAATTTTTTTTTTTTTGCACCAATTAACATACAAAGCAGTATCTTTCTTCTAAAAATGAGATTAGCCACCTGGGTGCTTGGCTGTATCCCGCATATGTCACAACATTTTTGTAATGTGTATGCTTCTGTTGAAGGAACACCTTATCTAATTCTCTGTGGCAAAACAAACAAGGAAACAACCTTATAGTAATTTTAAAGTACTTTATGTTAGCGTGGTTCTGTTTTTTTTCAGCTGTGGTTTTCAGAGCTGAATTATTTCCTGCTGTCCTTGAATTCAATCGGTATAATGTGCATTAATAAAAGATCACATAAGATGAGTTCAGACCAAATGCTAAGGTTTCCTATTGACTGGTCAAACAATACATATTTTAATACACCATGTTTGTCAGGCTAACATAAAGAAGAAATAGTCACTTTTTCATGTCTATGCATTAAGATAATTTAAATAATCTAACAGTTTTATTATCAAAATGTTCATATAACAATCAGAATTTGGAAAAGAATGATAAAATGTTCTGATTGAGAAAGGACTCTGTGTCTTGGTTTAGCAGTGTCTAATGTGGTCACGTACAGAAATTGATTTTCTTCAGAAATTAATTAATTTTTCATATCGCCCTAAGCTGCAGTTAAAAAGAGTGCATACTTGTCTGTTTTTTCCAGAAATATTGCCTAATCATATTAATACCATTGCCCCAAGGATGAAAAGATAATTGTACAAATGCATTTGGAAATATGTATCACTGAGTATTTATGATTAAATTATGCAAATGACCCAGCTCTCATCCTTTCCAGACCCAGATTGTCTAATTAGGATTGATATGCTGAATAGATGTTCCAGAATTTGAATACAAGCATGTCCAAAGAGCAGAAAATTGGAAATGACAAGGCTGAAATGCTAAGAAAAGTGTCTTTCCCTTTTATACTTTACTAATGTGGTGTTAGCAGTTGCAGTTTTTCCTTTGGCTATATTGTGTGACTCATGTGTCCTACAAGAAATAAGTCAGGAAAGAAAACTCAACTTTCATAAATAGCATTACTTTGTTCTGGACTTATTTTTCTTTAAAAGTCCGCTGGTCGTTCCTCTCCCCTTTAAAGCCCTGTATCCTTCATGTTAAAATAATGATGTATTCCACATAAATTACTTCTTAATTTGGAGCACTGTTGTTTGTAGCTTGTCTCCAGCTGCCAGCTGCCGGTGCTAGATATTTAGCTCATCAGCTTCTCATATATTCAGATGAGATTTACACACCTAACAATTTTAAGTTTGATGGGGGTTCAGGGGGTTCATTTAGGTTCTTATTTTATTTCAATTCACAATTCCTTAATGTACCAACCTTTTTTTTTTTTTTTTTAAGATAAGAACTGATGTCTCATTAAGCTTGTTTGTAGACATTCTGAATTGGAGTAATAGCTATCAGCAGTCTACAGCATTTAAATCCTCCTTCTTCAGTGGACTGTTTGTTCATTTATTGCTCTTGGGAAGCTGGGAGAAGAGCCCGGTGAGGAGCAAGGAGAAGTAGTGAACTGTCAGTACTTCAGCCATTGTTAGCAGCGGGAGTCGCTCCCTCTGAACTCTGCTGGCTCCTGCTACCCATCTGCGGGATGATGGATTGCTATGTTTAATACATTTCAGCTTTTGTCTGTCATAGTGTGGATAGACAGTGCTATCAATGATTTCAGCAGTGATTAGAGCGCTGGTTGTACCCACTGCTACTGGGCAGGCAGCTCCCAGGAATGTCTGATGCAGGAACTCCTTGGTACTCTCCCCACACAAATGACTTGCTTGGCTAACTTGAAGTGGTTTTAAATACCTACCAAGGACTGCAGGGAATTACTAAATCTACACAGCCTTCCTGGAACAAGATTCAGACACCCTGCAAATGCTCTGGTACCAACTATAAGCACTCATCCTAAGCTCAGAGGAAAATGCCTTGTGCTTTTAATAGGCAGGGGTGGGAGAAGGGATGCATTGGAGGGTGTGATGTCAGTGATGCTCGGCCCATCTGTACTTAAGTGTTTGGCCACTGGTGATATGGTAGGAGTGCAAGGGGTGCATTGAAGCAATGAGATATGACATGACATGTGTCATACGAGGATTTGCTAAGCCGTGGGTGCTTTGTGATTCACGAGTCCACAGGCTGAATGATTTCAGCCACCAGAGAAGTCGCTGTACACCAGCACAACATATGCCCTGGAGTATCTTCCAATAATTATAAAATGGTGCAGTGGACATATAAATTGGAAAAAAAAAGATAATCATGTTACATACATTACTTTAGACAAGTGGATATATATTGTTTTCATTATTATCATGTTAATTTTCCACTCTTAGAAAAAACTATTATTCAAAATCTTGTGTGAAACAGTATTGTATTAAAAACAAATAGATAATTATGCTTGCTAAAGCATATATAACTGGCTTTAAAAGATGCTTGACCCACTTTTCTTGATTTGGACCATTGCCCACCATGACAGGCCAGGCTGAGGATAACTTTCACTTCATTTTGAACTGTGGGAGGAAGGGAAATTAAATCAGAAGATATTAATCATCCTTGATTTAGCTTTCTTAGTAGAGAATTTAATTTACAGAACCAGAAGAAGGAGTAACTACAAAAAAACTTCCATTAGCAAAAGTGGTAGTCAGGCTTACATGTGTTTTCTTTACCCCTACTTCACTCTATATTCACTTGACTGTGGTGTTGTTTGCTTTTTAAAAATTTCTTTCCCTTTGATTATACCAATGTTCAACTTCTGTGGCTCTGCTTATAGTCAGTAGTTTTTAATTTCTCTGTTGTGCTTGCTGGAAATCTGAGCTCTGTAGCACAGTCGTGGGATGCCATTTTTATTCATTTTTAAGAGGATCCAGGCAGTGACAATGCTCATAGGGAGGAATGTTCATGCTAATTAAAAGCTGGAGTTTACCTTTAAAAAAAACATTGGCAATTTGCCTGGGAGAAAATTCCGCCTTCAGTCACCATTTTTAATCTACTTGGCTGTTGGGAGTTATCTTCATTTTAGGAGTTGTCTGGTTTTAAAAGTAGCCTGGATGTTGAAATAGTTTCTTTGACATTGTTCCTAAGTGCTCACTTGCCATATATGATGATCAGAGGATCTGAGGGCTCTGTGGAAAAGAGTATCAGTAATATGGAGGGAATAATCTTGACATTTACAGCTGTCACCTTTTCTCAATTTAGGCTCCTTTTGTTCCCAATGTGTGGCAGTGAAACAAGGAAACTTGAGGCATACTTTCCAAATTTGAGAGAAAAGTTAAAAATAAATTAAGATGTTTATACATAAACAGATTTAAACGCAAACAGTTTTAACACATTAAATCTTTCCTGATGTTTTTGTCTCCTTTAAAATAAACAGCATTTGGTTAGGCATTGTTCTTCTGCAGGGATCAATATCTGGAGCATTGGTAATTAGAGGAAATAAAATAACTTGAAAGTTAATGGAAAGCAAGTATTAAATAAATATATCTATTAGTAGGTGATGTGTTAATAAATGTATTACGTAAATATGATAGGTAAAGAAATCAGATAAGTGGTTCCTTAAACAGATAAAATGTCCCTGTTGTTTATATTCCTTCTGTAGAGGTAAGGCTGTGATTCACAGTCTTTTTTGATAGCAAGACTGGTTTAGATAATTTTGGCTCTCTTCTGTTTTCTTCAGGCATCAGAATTGCATTCCTGTACACCCGTGTGTGACCATTTTCGGCACAAGATCAGGTCTAGGTTGAAAATGCTGTCTACTTCCCTCCCTGCCTTCATTACTATATTTATTAATCCTCATCTGTTTTGAGAAAACAGTTCACCCTGTGTTTTCATCAGCAGTTATGCTGTTACAAGTGAACAGGCGATGGGGACAGAAATGAATGATGGCGGTGGAAGGAGGGGTGAAAACTGCCTTCAATTTTATGTATTGTCATCCTGTGTGCTATGAAATTTTCCTACAACTTAACAGCAATGCCCTGATCTTAGCCTAGGAGATGAACTGTGGATTACACAGCGGTTTTAACACTATATTTAAAAGGAGGAAAAAGGACGGAGTTCAGCTCTAACGAAGGGAGAAGTAAAATCTTTGAAAGAAAAATGCACTGAAAGCTACTTTCCTCTCTCTTGGAAACCTGCTTTATTAACTCTTGCAGCTGGCCTGCTGTCTATTGCAAAATAAATGGGGTGACTGTCTGAGGCAGAGTGTTGATTTCAGCCTTTGGATACTCCCTCTGGCCATGTTCTGGTGGCAGGAAAAGGTGAGATAGGCTGTACACCATCCTTGGCTTGTTCAGGGAGAGGAAGCCTACTTGTTACAGAGCATCCTCTACTTTCAGAAATGTGCTGCACAATGGAAGAACCCTGGAACTTAGGTCAAGCCTATGTCTCACTTGGTGGAGTGAAAGCCCTAAATTATTCTGCTTTTTTGAGTGGACTTGCATCACTCATGCCTCTTGCTTTCTTTGGGACTATTTCCCCCCTGTTAATGGCATAGCGTTAGTACAGAAAGCATGTCCTCCTATAGCTGTGCGGGATCAGACAGGATCACTTAGACCTCTGGGTTCTGCTACAGTATGAAATTACTGACTACTGTTTTACCGTGAGGACCTAGTTTACAATAGTCCTCCCAAATGATGATGGAAATATTCTGCTGTCTGTAAGAAAAGCTTGGCTGCGATAACCTGTGCACTTTTCGCAAGCAACGTCAATAAAATTATACTAGCTTGCACTTCTTTAGGATTACTTCATTATTATTATTAGTAGTATTAAATCTGTTTTAAACAGCAGTTGATTTCTTCAGCAACTTTTTGCAGTTGTGATGGAAACACATCTGAAGATATAAGATCCTTGTCTATCCAGAAACAGTGGGGAAACTCAAAATTTCCCTGGGTAGGCATGTTTTTAGTAAAACTTCACTCTGTTTGGAATGGTCTGACTTCACTGTAAAGTGGGCTCCACTGTGCTAATCCTCTTGGAATGCAGCAATTATCACCTACCGTATAGGTGTTAAGTGCTGAATTTCAAAGGGATTATCACTTTCCTCCTTCCGTGGCTAAACTAGAAGAGAAAAGTTGTTCTTCTAAAAGGGAGGGAAGAGGACAAGAAATCGCTCTTGTTTTCTTTCTGTGGTTGCCTTCAGTCTGGCTAAAGCAGAGCAAGCGGGGTTTTGCTACAGCTAGTTACTTTTGAGTTAGATCGTCAAGAATTCTGAAGGCATGTGTTTCCATCCATCCCCCTCCCGATGTACCCTTCTTTTGTGGAAAGAAGTAAATGTAACAGCCATTCAGAACAAAACCCGAAAGTTACATAGGTGGACAAAATTATACAGGGAAGCCAAAATTCTCTATATCCTTACAGTATGTTTCCATCATCTGGAAACTTTTGTCAAGCTAAGTAGTACTTCAGATCTTCAGCAATCTGTAGAAGTTGCTATCTCTTCAGTCTAAAAACATAATTGATGGCTTTATTGATGTTGCAGACAGAGCATTGGAAATTATCTGAAGACTATTTTTTGTGCATATGCCTTTTCTACATACCTTTTCTTTAACTGACATAGCAATTCTTCCACTGGCTCTGTCTACAATGCAGATAATACTAATTTCAGACGGCTCTTGGTTAAAGTGGGGTTAGTGTCTGTAACCTTTTCCCTTTTTTATATCTATGCCTAAGAATCTCTCATGCATGGGTCCTTCCGTGCGCGCTTGCTCCTGCAATCTTCGCCTTCAGTGAACTGTTGTCTGGGTACGTCATGGGCAATGAAAGCAGAGCAGAACCCGGCTACCCTAACACTGCACCCCGGAGACCACGCAGCAGCCACGGGCCATGTGAACTAAATGGGGAGTGGTAGTTCGGGGAAGGTCATTCACATTTGGGGAAGGATTTAAGATGCTATAAGGGGTAGAAGTAGTTAATGATGGGCAATAGAGGGCTGCCTCATAGAGAAGTCTTATTTGTGAGGCTGCAAAATAACCAAAAGAAGCTTTTAGAGCAAAAGGCAGCATTTGGAATTGTATTGATGTGAATAGAAGGTTTCATGGAGGGAGGGATGTAGGACACCGAGTTGAAAGATTGGCTTCTAGCCTGCTTTGTTTATTTTTACTATCATTTTATTGTGTTGAAGAATGATAACTTCTGTCAGAAGCATTTCATCTAGAGCTGGATTTCTCAGAGTTAAGATTTTAAAGTTGTAGTGCTGGAAAATGGGTTAAAAAACATGGTAGTTTCTTTACAGTCAAACCACAGAAATTCACAAATTTCAGAATTAAGCTGTATCACGGTGGTTAAATCACATTTGCCGGGGATTGCCACAGAAAATTTCAATAAATGATGAAAATTTTCTTATGTTAAATACAATATTTTAGATATTAGAATAGTGCTCTAAATATGAGATAGTTTATCGTGGTACTGGTAGGATTAGTTCCTATTATAAGAATTTGTAAGATACGTGCAATCTATTTTTTTTATTTTTTAAAGAAGACATAAGAAATTGTGGTTCAGTTCTAAAGCTAACAATATTTTCCTGGGAATAACAATCTCCTCCTTAAATGTGGAACGATTTGGCAGAAGAACATATTCTGCTAAATTTAGGAAGTTGTAAAAATGAGTATTCTTAATTTTTAATGAATTTGTGAAATATTAATTCATTTAGTTCATTTTTGATGGCAGTAATGGTTTGTAGACTTTATGGGGTATTTTGAAAAGTAAGGGGCTTAACTGCTGAGGACTTCTGTAAGTCCACAGTGGAGAGAAGGTACTTTGTATTGTTGGAAGTGATGTTCATTAAGGTCTGCTTTGCATGCAAAAAAGGCAGTATTTATGTTATAGGGCTTCAACATGCGCTTGATGCGAAGAGTCACCATAAGACATATCTACTTGTTTCAGGAAGTTAGGAGCACCTTGCCATTGTAGTCTGTCCATTATTTGGCTTGTGAATTCTGGCATTCTCTCTACTCTGATTTGATCATAATTTGCATACCTGTTATATGGAATTTCATGCTATAGAAATAACTTTACAACTGAGTATGAAAAAAACAGGGCATTTTAACGTAACACATTTCTGCCATTTGTTTTGCTGCCTCTGTGGTGTAATGAACCCAATACCAAAGAACTACAGCTCCTCTTTTGTCAGTAGGATTTATGATAATGTCTTGCTGTTTTTGTAAATTATGTAATAGACACTGTTCCTCCCTTGTTATATAGTGAAATTTAGTAGGTTGTTTTAAATGTTTGATTGATTTTTTTCCTTTGGCATTTGTCTACACTGAAAGCTAGTGTCTTAGATTTGCTAGGATGAACAATCAAGAAGAATGTGTTTTGTCTGAATTTCTGAAGATGTCAGGAGGTTTAGGAATGTTTGTGATAAGTCTTTTGTTTCGTGAAGTCTAGAATTGAGCATGCACAATCCTGTATGAAAGGTGTTAAGTGTTGCTATATCTTTTAAAAAC
>VWZD01000391.1:48368-71515 GCA_013396695.1 Sakesphorus luctuosus
AGCCAGCCAAACATTTGAACTAATGTGGTTTAAAACAAGGAATAAGAACCATTAGATGAATGAAGACTGGAAGTAAAGGGAAGGAATGATGGAGAAATATATGGAAAACCTCCTGTAGCTGATCTGCTGTTGACAGAATAATGACATGTAACAACAGCTTAAATGTCTAACATGCCACAGTTGTGCAGAACAAATTTTTATGGCATGGTTTCTTATTCTTCACCTTCAGAGTAATAACAAATTTGTGGTTACTAGCACATTGATATTTATCATTATAGAGTGTCTGTCAGGTGGAGACTCTGAAAATCTTAACAGCTTCTAATATTTTAAACCTTTGTGATAATGATAGAGAAAGCATTAAATGTACTGTATCCAAAGAATATAATATTTTATGTAAAAACTTACAGTTTCTTTTTCTTCAATTCTTTTAGCTATTGTATGACACACACAGCATCATTGATTTTGAAAATGTGGGTATATTTGTCCAAATAAAAATGTTATTTTAAGAGCACGGGTAAATTATTGAGGTATTGCAGGATACTGTAGAAATCTAGGGTTAAGTATCTGAAGGAATAAGGTTTTGTAGGTTGACAAGGGGAGATCTTTCCGTCACTACTTTCAGACCAACAAGATAAAAGACTGGTACATGGAGAAGTTGCTTTCAAGTAAGCTAACATATCATTTTAATGCTCTAGCTACTCCAAATTAACTTGCTGTTTGGAATTGTAGGACATGATTCAATTGCATAAACACAGGCATCTAGATGGATTTGAAAGGCCCTAGGGTATCTTATCTGTTTTACAGCTGCTGTTCAGAGGAGTGCAAGTCTTTCCCAGGTCCTTTGTCAAGTCTGCCAGCTTGTCTGCATGTCTTGGATACTTCAGGGCATCACAGATGGCACTAGACTCCTGTATGCAGACAGCAAAATTCGTAGGGAAGAATTCAACCTTGGGTTCAGAAACCAAGATTTAGTCAATGGCAGTTTAGTCAGAGGAAGACTCATTATTTTAAAGCAGACACCTACATTTGCTCCACTGAATAGCTTTCTAGCCTTCTTTGACTGCATTGACTAGATCTTCTTTGACATTAATAAGAGTTTAGACAACCACTTTCTAGATACCTAATTTTAGACACTCCTCAACATACAGCATATATGAAGCAGCATAATATACTTTTAAAGCAGCATGACTGAGAGTGAATGCCAGTCCATTAGCCTCAAATATGTAAGAGTTTTAATTTGAGCTACACCCCCTTTATAGTCAAATGGAGAGGGATGGGCACCTCCAGAAAAGCCATTCATCTGTCCTTAGAGTATACAGTAAGACAGACAAGATGAATTGCTATCTAGAGCTGCCTGTATTTATTCCTTTGACTATTGAAGGAGTCTTGATAGTGAGTTTAGTCTTAGACAACTATTGGATATCTCGAATTAGGGGCAAATAATCTTACCTTAAGTGGTCTCAATATAATTGCCTAAACATAGACATGTAGTGCCACTTGAGGTGCTTCTCTGTGTAGAAGTGCCCAGTGTTAGACACCGATGAAGGGCTGGCACATACAAGGAGTGACTTTTAGGAAAACTGTTTCTTCTTAGGAACCATCATTGTACCCCACAGGCACTAAAACAACTTTACATGCCTGTTCAACATACCCACTTCTGTTTTCTTCTGCCTTGAAATACAATTTTATCTGCACTTGTCTTGGTTTAAGCTGGCAAAATGCCAACTGTCCAAGACAGAGAAAAAGGGTTCCCCTGCCCCTAACCAGCTGAGGGAAAAAGGGAGAGGAAAAAAACCTCCAAACTAGATTTATGCTGAAACTAACTATATATATTAATACAGAACACAGAAAATTAAGAGAAAATTACAATATAACACACACTTACACAAGTTAGGTAATACAATTTTCTACTTGGACCAAAACCAGATTCTATCACTCTGGATCTATAAGCACCCCAAAAGACACCTAGCAAGAAACAGAAAGAGTAACAACAAAATATTTCTACTTCCCTGAACTCAAACAAAAGGCAAGTAGCAGCAGCAGCAGGAGCAAGGCCTACCACAGCAAAACAACTCTAGCACGTCTTGCTTGTACTTTGGCCATGGTAGAACTGACTAAGCCACTCCCACACACCGGCTCTTACCACTTCTGAGATGATGTCGTAATATGGTATGGAATACAACACTACTGGCTGGAAGAAGTCAGCTGTCAGCCCAGCTCAAGTCAGCTGACAGTTCCAGGCCTAGTCCGAGCTTTAAAACCTAAATTTTAGGCCTACCTGGCTAAACCCATAACATTCCACCCATGTCACTCATATCTTAAATCTATCTATTTTCACACTTAAACAGTCTTTATTCTTTTCAGAGCTGTCTTCTACGCCTCCATATTGTGGGCAATAGTCCATTAAGGTGGAGTAGATTCTTCTGGCAGGAAAACCAGTTCATTATTGGACACCAACACCAGTTCAGCTCAAGTCTTTTTCATCTGATGGTTCATGTCCTGCAATACAGAAATTAAAATGCAAGTTACCTTTTTTCTTAAGGTTAAATGTCCTTGAGGCACACACTGGGATTATCCTATCCCCTTTTCAGGGGTCACTATACCCTCATTAGGGTCACTATCGTTTCTCAGGGGCACTGCCCCTTTATTTGAAATGCTTTCAAAGTGCTATCGTCATTTCTCCATCACTGACATTGCTAGTAATGGAAAGAGTGAAGCACAGCATCTACATAACAGCATGCAGCCACATTCTGAGGTGTAATGGCTAATATATGCAGAACTTCCTTGTCTATTTATTAATCTAGAACACACTGTGTAGGAAATATTGGATGAATATGCTACAATTTGCCAATTTGTGTTTGGGATTGACAAGTGCTGTAACACAAAAGTACATACCTGCAGCAATCTAAGACAGTGATTAACCCAAAAGATTTTTTAAAAAAGTAGATATAATATATTTTTGTTACTGTTTTGCATATGAATGAGCAAGAAGATGTTTGGGTTTAAAAAAAAATAAATTATCAGCAAATAGGATGAAGAGTGCTTAAGAGAAACTACCTGACTTCCTCTTTTGTTATTTGATTGTCCTTCTAAGGTGGGATTTATTGATGGCTATTCATGACTATTAGACTTGGAAAGCTTTTTGTAGTTCACAGAATAAATGAGTGAATGAATAATCTCTCTGCCTCACCCCCCTGATATACGCCAATGTAAAGGCTCTGTAAGGACTTGGTTAAAAAAAAACTAAGTGAACAGTTCAATATAAAAGTGTTTTTTTCTTTTTCTTTTTCTTCTTTTTTTAATATTAGCAGCTCATATTGACTTTTCAATCCTAGGAATATGCACTTTATTTCTAATGGTGTTTCCTGTATCTAATGGATATTTTACTTCCTAACTCCTCTTTCATCCAACAGCCCTTGCTGATTCAGCATCGGTTTTCAGTGTTCACTTCTGAAACTGCTTTGTTACCAAAAGAAGTGCTACTTAGAAACATGCAGTAAGAATGTATTACTTAGAGCAAACTGAAGTAATGATTGAGAAATGCATGGACTGCCAAACTAACTTTATCCTAAGGGACTTTTCTCAATTTTAATTGATTTTTTTTTTCCCTGAGAATTTGTTCATCTTATTAAGCAAGTCCTTAGAGGAGTGAAACAGTAGGTTACCTCCTTGAGAGCAAAGGACAACCTGACTTATTTGCTACAATTATCAATTTGTCCTTATCTGCATGAAGTGAAATACTTTTTTTTATCCTTCTGAAATAGCTTACAGTGATGAATAAAACAGTAAAGAATAGCTGGTGTTAACTCCAGTGTGAGCCTATTTAATTTTTAAATATCAAGTGCAATATTGTGAAGACTGCATGTAATTTTATTTACCTAAACCAGATATTTGGCAGGTGAAGAAATTGCTAGGCACAGCTGATTGAAATGCTATATTTTGTTGTCTTTGCTAGAATATTAAAAAGTTAAATTTCAGTAAAAAAATTGTTATATGTTTAGCTACAGTCTATCATATGAAGAAAGTTATGGAAGTTTTGTGCATAATTTAATTACCTGTTGTATTTACTCATAGGTATCTAATATTGTTTCAAGTGTTAGTTACCTGATCTCTACTTCCATTGAGAATTGTTACGAAATGTCAGTAGCTTGCATAGGGAAAGGTAGGATCTAGTAGGTACTATGTGGATCAGCTGAGCATTTACTTTAGACGATAAACCTTGCAACATTCAGACCAGTGCAAATTTTGCTATTAATGGGTCAAGTTCTAATTATGACCAAACTGAAACTTCTGGTACGTGGACAGTCAAATTAGGGGGGAAGCAGCATCTGTAATTCATCCATATTCTATCCGAAGTAGGGATGCTATACAGGGTGGGACCCGGCACAGTTTACTGAATTCATGGAATATCATAGATTGTGGCTATTATCAAACTTCCACTTGAGGTTGTACGAGGATGTCTTTGCCCAGGAGTCATAGCAAAGTCACTGTTTGGCTCTAATTAACTTATCTTTAATGATTAGTTTTTGAATGTCTAAATCAAATTAACTCATTTTACGAGAAACATAAAATGATACACAGTTTTATTGATGCTTGTTTTTAAAATATTGTGGTTTAAAATGTGTGAGGAATAAGCACTATATCAAGTTAAGGTTCTTTGAAAAATATATTGCTAAAAATATTTGTAGATACTAAAATTAGCAGTTCTTTCCATTAGACTGAGTTAAAGAACTGTACTTCAGGCAGCCATTTCCTTCACAGAGCAAGTATGTTAAGGGTGAGGACACTTCAAAAATATCTCTCAATGTGCATTGATGTAATAAACAAGAAAGTTGTGTATTTATTTTAGTATCTGTGCAAGTTCCCTTCTTATGCTTTCTAGTGCACTGTTTGTATGTTATCTGGTTCTTTCTGTTTCTCTCCTTTTTTTTTCTCCTTAAAAATGTTTTATAGATGTTTCTCAAAACCTACATTTAATTAATATATGAAATACTTCCAGTTTTGCCAAGGAATACTCCAGATATATTTTCCTGAAGAGGAAAAAACATACTTGATAAAAAGACTGCAGCATGATACATAGTTGATAGTAGTGTGCTAAGTTTAGAAGAAACAGTGTTATTTCTGTCATTAAGAGATTGACTTCAGTATTTTTCTGTCTATTTGTGCTCTTTGGATTAAGCATCAGACTAAAGAGAAATTCTTAGAACCATTCTTAGGATGGTCCTCTTTTCTATCTAAGCATCAAATACAGAAATGCTTTCACTAGGAAAAAACCCCACCACAAACAACAAACCACAAGAAGTGCATGCAGAGATAATACATAGCCTGAAAAATACTTATGTGCTGACAGCTATCCAGCAGTGTTGTCACAGCAGGAAGACATCAGTTGAAGAAACAGATAGGAACCTCAAAAAAAAAAAAAAGTCTGGTCAGCAGTGTGGACAGGGTTTCACAAGATTATAAATCACCCCAGGGTCGCTGTGTTCCCATCATAAAGAGAACATGGTCGTTTTATTGTAATCTAATAAGTGATGGGAGCAAAGGACAGCTCCAGTGTGTGTGTTTGAAAAAAAAAATCTTGATTACAGTTTCAAAACTATACAGTTTCCCTTGCCATTGAAGTGCAGATTATGGGGGTTAAGGCCATTTTAGGATTGGATTACCTTTTTATAGCTGTATGTTATTCCCCTGTTCATGAATCAGAAAGTACTTAAATTAAACTGAACATTTGGGAGTAATACTAATAGGGAGTGTGGTAGTAGAAAATTAATCACTATTTAGTGTTAGATGGCTAGCCAAGTAAGTCTTTGTTTTCAAGGCTTTTTTCACTGAATAAAATACCCACCTTAATGAACTGAGGAGAATTTATATCCAACGGTTCCTTTGATTTTTCAGAAAGCTAGTTGTGATGACTCATGTGAGAAAGGACATTGGTAGGAATGTTTTTTTTAATGTCAGATTTAATCAACTTATTCAAACTTGCATTGTGGAGTTTATTCTATATTGGGTAAAATTAACCAGAGGAAATTTTTGTTCTTCTTTATCTTGCTTCTTGGGATTACTCATTTTGATACATCTTAACATGTTGGGTAGTAGCCTTGATTGCATAAAAAAAAGAAGTGGGATTTCTTTTCTTACTTTTCTGACTTTTTACATCTTAAATCTGTGATTCTTCTTTTTCTATTATTTGGTAGCTCCTCTGGCACCATTAATTTTCTTTCTCCAGAATTTTCTCATATGCCTGAAGCTACCTTGTGAGGTGAGTGGCTTCAGAAGTGGAGAGGTAAGGAACTGAGCTGCAGGGCTAGGGATGACTGAAGAGGAAAATGAGTATAATAAGCCAGTGAAGTGCTCCAGTACTTCCCTGTGTTTGTGTGCACATGCCTGCTTGCTTCCTCAGAACACTGATGCTATCAGCTAGTGATCTGTTTTGGTGCCAACTGCCCAAACAGTGGTTCTGAGAAGTCATCTTCTGTCTTTCTCTGAGGACAAGTGGCTGAGAGAAAACCAATGTGAAAGAAAAGTCAAACAGGTCTTTGTATGCTTTCCAGACTCCCTCTTCAGACTGAAAACTACTGCTCTTAGTTCCTTTTGATAACCGTATTTTCTAAACCAAAACCCAGGCAGCCTTTTCTTGGCCATTTCTTTCCATGGTATGCTTTTTATTTACATATGGGTGACACCAAATTTATTTCTGCTCACCTCCTGCATCCTCAGGTAAGATTGAGAAAAGAATAAATATAGTGCTCTAAGAGTATAAGGAAAGAGAGTTCAGGAACTATGCAGTCTTTTCAAGCTCCACATTTTCTTCATGGCATTTAATTTTACTTGCTCTAGCAGTTACCTAGATCTTTTAACACAATTAAAACCAAAAGTCCTAATACTTAGAATCAGGCCTGAGTTTTTTAAAAAACCCCAATGCCCTATAGGCTAAATTCTGGGGCAAAACTAGAAGAATGTTTCAAAGAAACTGTCTTTTTTGATGGAAAAAAAGTTATGTTACAACATCACTAAGAATCTTTTTGTATTGTTTTCTCCTTATGCTTTTGTATTTCAGAGTTAAAGTTAATTGGTAGGAAGTTTCACAAGACAAAAATTATCCAGTTTTGATTTTTTTCACCGTATTTTATTTTCAGATTTTTGTTTCCCTCCTTCCATAGTAACTCCTGAGATGCATTCTGCCAGATCCGGGTAATTTACTAAATTCCGTCATCTTGGAAGCAGACTGGTGTCATGAGGAGACCTGGGGTACAGGCTGCTGCTTTCCTCACAATTAATCTTGCATTTCAGATTTCCAAACTTAAATGGATGGAAAGGTGTTTGTTTGCTTGTTTGTTTTACTATAGCTCACAATTTTAATGATATTTTTTCAAACATGTTCAGTATGATAGCTTTACCAAAGGGCCAGCAGTAAATTGTGTCTTCTTCATTCAGAAACCTCACCCAATTGTGCAATGATTCTTGCCTGCTTTCTTGAAAAAATGTGAATATTAGTTTCCTTGGATATCAGATGCTGATGAAGGTAATGATGATCTGCACTTAAACTCATAAGGTGAACCTCTGGCCCACTCCAGCTCACTTGTCTATCATTGTTCCCGTATTAGTCCATGATTCTCACCCTCTTCAGCTGATAATATAGGCAACTCTCACCCTGTATGTAATAGGACTGACAGAATCTTCTACTGCTGCTATTGGTGTCATTCCTTTAATTGAAAATAGGGCATGATTGATGGCTCTGCAGGTTCTGCTTCCCGATCGACAGAAAGCTTTCTCTACTTGACTTTCCCAGCACATTTTTGGTAAAGGGAATAATATTACTGCAGTAATTACTTTGCCAAATCCAACAAAGGGTGCAAAGGGTATCTGAAGTTCCCATCTTATCATATTAGATACACAATACTCTTACCAATGTTGCCACAAAATGTAGCAAAAGGATGAAGGGAGAACCTGTTTGTAGATCTTCACTAACTTCAGTTCTGCTCTGTATAGCCATTGAATTGTCTAAGATCCTCTCCAAAGTATCAAGTTTTCTTTTGCTTAGTTAAGGAATTTCCAAGGATGTTTTTCCCCTTTAGATGGCTAAGTTTAAAAAATAAAATTAGTGAATTTCTATTCTATGTTGTGGAGAATGGAGTTGATCATATACACTGTATTTAACCAAAAGCAAGTTGCATAAAAGCGATTGCAGGATGCATGAGATACTGGGGTGCAGAGAAACATCTTCCTGTGTGGCATCAGATAACAACAGTGCTAGTTCCCACATAAGTCAAGCTATAATTCTTATTAGCAGAAACGAACGAGTGAGTGGTTTTGCATACAATGTTTTCCTAGTTGCAAAATTACTCCCACTCTCAGAATAAAGTGCAGAGTGCAAGTGCCAGGGTGATTTTTTTTGTTGCTGTTGTTGCAGACATAGGGTAGATTGGTTAAGGTAGAGAAACAAATGTAGTTGCTTTGATTTATCACTTGTGACATTAGCATGTACTATACCGTTCTCCTGGAAACAAAATGGTTGCACCTGAGGACAGTGATATAAACACTACTTTGATTATTTGAAACAAACCATTAGGCTTTGATGAAAGAACCATTACTTTAGTAGACCTTGTACAGAGAGCGCGTTTGGAGATAATGGATGAGCAGCCTACAAATTGCTTGCTTTGAATTTAAAGAAGTCACATGTTTGTTTGAACTTCATGACATAAACAGATATCTAACATGAGCAAGACAAGCTAATGGTATACTTACAACGCAGTTGAAAAACACTCTTGCAAACTTTCCTTGCAATACTTTAAATTCTGCATTTTAGAGTGCGAATGAAAAAATCAATTAGCTGTGTAGCCATAATTTATACAATAGTTTTATGTATTGATGTATATACAAGGTATACATTTGTATATACATGTATTTGTGTACTACATATTTGTATTAAACTAGTCAGTTTGATGTTTTTATATATTTCCAGCATGTTTCATAATGAAGGTCTGTATTTTAGAGTATTACACAAGTAAAATGCTTCTAAAAGATGTCAAATTTCAGTCTATTTAACAAGGAAAGCCCAAAATATATTTAAAATATTTGTGTTCTGTGGTAGATTTTCTTTGCCATCTCTTAAATGATTATGTAGAAAGTTTTTTCCTTAGTTCTGTTTATGGTGCCTTAAGTAAAGCTGGTCTCTGTGGGCATTCCTATGCTACGAAATAGCTCCCTTTTTACTGGATCCTGAGTGCCTCCACCACTTTTTGGGTAGTCTTTTGGGACAAAGCAGCTAGTCCCTTCTGAAAAGAAATGCAATTGTAGCTCTGGTCATAGTCCACTCTAGAAACTATTTCCCAAAGGCACGCACTACGGACAAGGCAGCAATAGGTTTATTTATTTTGATCCCCCAGCACTGTGCCAGAAAATGGCACTTTCTTGTACAGCGCTACACTCTCATGCTATTTTCTAGATGATGTGATACATATCTTACACATCAACCATAACTGGGAAATGGATAAAATTTACTAAACATCCCACCAATAGGACTTACGGTGTTTAATATTTAATACTTGCGGTATTTAAAATACTTTGGCTTGCAGTGGTGGAATCGGTTCATGTCCATTTACATTTACAGTGTAAACTTTCCATCAGAACCAGTGACCAGTGATCTTTGGCTTGATAGTCAAGGAGCTGGATTTTTTAAGTTGTTACCCACTTTGTTATACAGAAGTTCAAACTGGTCAGAGAAAACAAACTGTAGAAGTTCCTGTGTTGCATCATTGGTTATGAACGAAGTATGGCCATGCCGCATGGGTATTTCTGCATTGGAGATATCTAAATTGTAAGTGAAAGGAGGGCACTCATTTATAAATACAGGGTGAGTGAGAAAGCCTAAAATTGCACAATAAATTCATAGGTGCTGTATGTGTTCTGTTTGTATTAGTTACCTGGCTGTGGGGAAGGGAGATGGTGCTGCAAACTCCTGCAAATAATCTTTATCAACACAAACATTTAAAATTAAGTTTTAAAATAATAAATTATGAGATTATTTATTAATTTTTATTTATTAATTACATATACTGTCACTGAAAGTGCCAGACTGGAGTCTCCCCTGTAGTATTTCCCCAAATAACAGTCTAGCCTTAACTGCTGTTGGAGGTGGAAGGATAAACAAAAATTGAGATTACTCTAAACACGTATGACAGTCAAGGACATCTAAGGCCTGAATGATTTACTTTTGCATTATGGTAGTCATGTCCCAGGATCCTGTTTCATGTGACAAGTCAACAAGCAGTAAAAAATACAGCACTTGAGTATCTGGCTGGTTTTTATGTTTAATTTCAGGAACAAAGTAAATACTGGTTACTTTGTATAAAACACCATGTACTGGCTATACAATACTGAAAACTGTGCAGAATAGTGGACTGTATTTCCATAGTCCATAAACTGCTTGATAGGATAATATAAGCTCTCTTTTTGCAGTTCCATAGGTATCTTCTTGATTCATAAAAATGTTTCTTCAGGGCTTAAGCACAAACATGGTACCATCATCTAATTCTCTGTGTATTTTTGAAATGGTTACATTATCCTGCAAACTTGTAAAATATTCAATATTAACATCTTAAGTAGGTTATATTTTGTGAAACAAATATTTATTCTACCTAACTGTTTTGAATTTTTTATAGGACTTTAAATGATTATCCTTTAACACCTTTTATTTCTTTTAAACTTCATGTATTTAGCTACCATACCCTTCCTCAACCATTCTGTGCTTAATCTAATAGATTTTATTAGAGGTAATAAATTGAGAGCAAACTTTCATCCGCTATGGATACATCCTCTTAACTGTAATACAGCCCACCAGCTACTTTTGTCCTTATTAAGAACACATTACGAAGCAGCTGTAGGGCTTTTTAATTGTACTGAGTTCCTTTTTTTTTGGTAGGTTGTATTAATTTAAATATTTATTTTATAAATGCTGTTAAATATACAGGTGGTAAATCAGGAAGTTTTATAAAAAGTTTTATGGAAATGTGTACAAATATCTAAACTAGTAAAATTCCATATAGTTTGCTTATCAATAAATTCAGGACATTTTTGAAAAAAGGATTTTCACATTTCTCAGCCTGAATTCACATCAGCAATTCATGGTTCATTGAGTTAGTTGTTTTATGAGTAGCTGAATTTTAGTCTATTAACTAACTAAATCACCTAAATTTTGTTTCATTCTCTGATAAGTTATAATAGTGAGATCCTTTTATTCCAAAGCAAAATGCTGTGTACGTGAGAAAAAATAACAGAGAGGTGATGTTGACTCCTATTCCTTCTCAGTTTAAATAAGTTAATAACTTGTCTTTTTATGAGATATTTCAAGGCTTGATAGCCCTCTGAAGTTCCATTGTGAGCTTTTAGTATCATTATGTGCATGCTGCTTGGATATCAAGGGGTTTTGCTAACTGATGTAAAGCTTTTTTTCAAATTCAGTTTTCATACAGTGACCCATAATATTTTGTCTCATAAAGTTTGTGAACTCTGGTGATGAATTTAAGCAGGTTTTCAAGATAGGTTTTGTTTTTACAGCTTGAAAAAGTCAGTGCCTATTTTAATCAGAACAACAAAAAAAAGGTGTTCTGCTTATGAAATGGGGAAAAATAAGCTAAACATGAGAATAATGAGGCTGGATCTTTCTAGTGTTTCTGGTTCCAGTTAGTGAGAAGATATTTAGCTTTTTCTGAACTGAATATGCCCAAATAAATAATTAATTAATTTCCCACATAAACACTATATATATGCATAAGTATGTATGCATATGTGAATTAAAGCAATCCTCCAATGGCATGTCTTCTTACTTGAGTCAGAAGCTTTGTTGTATTTCCCTAGGAGCTGCAAAATGAGAGTCAAGAGTAAGGCATTATTGGAGGACTTTGTTCATTCTGCAAAGTAACTTTTGGGGTCTTTTGTGAAGAAATAGCATTTTCTGCTTTCTTCTGCTTGGAAAATAAGGTTGAAAATAATAAACCGATATATTCTTCCTGCAAAACGTTGTTGTGCCAACAGACCATTAGCCACCTAATCTCCAGAAAAAGTTTTTCTGGAGGAGCTTCCCCTCTCCCACCCCCAAAGTATGGTGTCTAAAATGACAGGCTAATTTCAGATTCAGCTGTGATTGAGCACATGCCAATTTTTACATGCTTTACATAACTAAAATAGAGCTGTCTTTAGAAATCTGTATATTAGGGAAATGAGCTCTAATCAGTGAAAGCTTTTTTCATAAGTGGATATATTCATATAATTTTTACTTTTTTTCGAACATGTAGCACTTAAAATTATATTAGGAAGCTTACAGAATTGTTATTATATGGCTCATAGCAGCATATAGGAAATAATGGAAATGATAATTCTGTTATTTTCCCTAATAGATAACCACTGATATTATATCAGTTGCATAATCTCTCTCAGTCTAAAACATCTTCCTTTCATCTGAGTAATATTTCTAAAGATGAAAGGAAATAAGGTTCCCTAAGGTTTACCGATATACAATGCTGTTGTTCAGGTTGATGTTTTTCCTTTTTCATTTATTTAGTGTAGAAAGACTAAAAATTTTTAGATTAATTTCAGTGAAGTTTGATGTTTTTAGAATGTTCTTCTGTTAGTTACATACTCTGCAGGCCAATATGTAGTGGGTTTTGTACAAAGAATCTGAAAACCAAAACTGAAAAAACATACAAAACTTCAAAAATCAGATTTGTCCCAAATCTTACTCTATCTCACTACAAAATAGAATCACACCACTGTCACGACCCAAAATAAAGTTTATAAGGGAAAACTGAGTTAAGGTGTGCAGCTACTGCTGCTGATTTTTTCCCAAACCTAATTGTGAAAGAAGTATCTGTGATGATTAACCAGCAACAAATGGAACTTTCTTTGCACCATGGTGCTTGTAAATGTAGTAACAACAAGGATACACTCCTGCATTTCTTTAGTTTGACCATGTATTTCTGCTGCCAGGTAGGAAAAAGCTAAAGTGAGTTAGCAGATCTTTTGAATTTGATAGCTGGGTTAAATGGTATTCAGAACTGTACGGACGCAGAGCATTGCATGGAGAATTCACACAACAGATTCTCGCTTCATGTTTCTCTGTGATCGTCTGTGCAGCTTTTTGGTTTTCTGTGCTGCTCTTTGGACATGATGGGTGATGCTTTCAAAGGATTTCTGGTAAGAGGCGTGTGCATTCATGGTCACTTGGCCACATTCAGTGTTGTGCCATGTAATGGAAAGCAGATAAATACAAAATTTTTGAAACCATTAGTTAGATTATGACACAAACAAACTTTATTTAGCATGAAGTAATTAAGTATAAGAATACATAGAAGGAGGTAAATAACATCACTTACATGGCTTTGGTACCATCTGAGTCATGACGGCATTGTCCTCACTTTTGGGCCCTAAAGATCTAAGAGAATCCTGAAAACAACAAAATAATATTCTACATAATAATATACTTCCTCACACAGTATATCCAGCTTGATGGCCAAGCTCTCAATGACAGTGCTTACTACCCTTGTTTTGTATCACTCACTTAATTAGGAAGCATCTGGAGTTAGCATTTTTCCTATTGCCTTTGACTGCTAATAGGAACTATTAGCTAGATGGTTTTGAGTAAGATGTGCTGATCTGATTTGCCATCAAGATCAGAGGTAGAGGCTGAGTGAGTAGCTTTGCTAAACCACTCACGTAGACAGGCTACAGGTGTTTCTCTCATGACCCTGTAGATGTCTGAACAGAATAGTTCTGGTAGATCATACTGGAAGCCCTGAGGGAGGGATTCATTTGCAGCTGGGGTATTTAAAAGAGAAATAAACACTTCCAGAGCACTGCTTATCTGCTCCTGATATGAACGTCTAAAATAGATCAGATGAATTATGCCTTAAAAGTTCCTGTTTCTCTTAGTTGAAGGCAAGGAATTATTCACTTAGATGGAGATGCTTTGTGCTTTAGACCACTTAGGTTAGGTTAGATGAATCTGGTCAATACCGCTTATGATGCCTGCATACTTTAAAGAATGGTGTAAAGGATTTGGCTTATGAGTGTTACATAGTTGGGGCAGAAATTGCACAGAGCTGTGAATTTATAGAAAATTAATTTATCAGCTCACATAGAACAAGGAGAATAAAATAACTGACAGGTGGATGAGACACATAAACCCAGTTTTGGTGCTTCATGGAATTTGAAACGTTTTCCCAGAGGTATCAAGGAACCCTCCACAGAGTTAACTCCACTGATGCACTGTGGTAATCATAGCAGTTAACATTCAGTAGAGTTAACATCTGATGTAATAACTGCTAAATGGGAAAACCTGAATTAGTGAGTGGTATTAAAGGATGTTAATGCAATCCAAATAAAAATATATTTAAGAATCTGAATTATATGTCTAGGATGGAAAAAAGTCACTGGAATTACGTTATATTTTTCTAAAAAGCCCTGTGAAATATCTAGTCATCAATTTGTATGTAATTCCCGTGTAATTCAAGGACCTACATTTTAAGGAATCAACAGGAGATTTAAAATTTTTGAAAGTACACCTTTGTAACAACACATAAGGCAATGGATTTGTGAACCTGGGGCTCATTTTGGTTTATACCTTTTTTGTGAACATGACAAACTATATAGTAAGTGCTGGCTAAATAAAAATGTTGTTAACGCTGTGTCCTACATTTGGTCGTGTGATGAGAAAGTTAATTTGGTTTAGGAAAGACATATCAATGTGTAGCATTGATTGTAGACATCAGTTTGAACATAGAGAAGCTTTTAAATGAAGTGTGTCTAGTACTTCTTTCTTTTATAGATACCGTTAACGCTGAAAATGCATTATTTCATGTAGAAAGTGTCTACAAGTGAGTGACTATGGTATAATACATCAAGTTAAAGAGTTATTTTAGATAAGGTGGTATATACTGAATAAGGATGTGAAAACAGTTTTGTTTCAGTTGAAATTTAGATTTACTGGAATGTTTCAAAGTCAAAAAAAAAGCCCCAGCCTCTGCTACTTGAACAACCTTGCTCTAAGGAATACGTGGACATTAGCATAAAGGTTGCACATGTTATACAAAGTGTAATTAAAGAAGCTTTGATCCCCCAAATGTCAACTAGCTTGCTAAGTGTCATAACAAAGTGTCAAGCATCTGGTATACAGTTAATTTGTAGTCATTAACTGCATATTGTTGATGTGACAGTTTGTTAGCAAAGCAAGCTTGACAGTTTGCATTTTGTTATTGATTGACACCTATAGACCTCCCCATCCGTCTAGTTTACATTCTTTTTGAGGGTTACTCAGGTTGCACTTTTACTTTTAACTAATTAGTTTAGTTAGTTGGTCCAATATGTTAAAATGGAGCGAAGGTGTATAGGGAACCCAGGAGCCGTAATTTCATGGCGTTTCATGATTGCATATATCTTATGGATTAGCAATCAGTTTTACAAATGTGCTTTTCTTTTGATACTGTTGGTAATGTATAACTTGCATTAACGTATTGCATATTAACCATCCCAAACACCTGTTTATATTTACACAAAGTGGACTTATGACCTAGACTGTGATACCATCCAATACAATTTATCAAAGAGCCTAAGAGTACCTTTCTACTGTGTTCCATCTTGTACAATGCAGTATAAAGATATTTTGGTTTGTATGGCTTTTAAAATATTCAGTAGCATTCTGCATAATTTTGAAGGCTGGAATTAATTAAAATAATTAAACCGCTTTTTGGTTTTCATTCCAATTTCCTCTTCCCCCTCCCCAATATGATATGAAGGCAATCTATCAACAGACTGAGCATGCTAATGAACAGCAATAAATATTATGGTATTATTCTTACATCCAGAAAGAAATTTGTGTGTATTTTTTGTAATAGGTGATGAAAGTGGGTTATAAAAGAAATAATATAAGGAATACTGTTTCAAATTAGTTAAATGTTTTGATGTTTTTCAGGCACTTGCACAAATTTCTGAATGTTGTCTTCTAAATTAATTTAAATTGGACTGGGTGCACTTTCAAAGTTCATGGTTTCTTTTCTCTCTTCATGAAGAGAAACACTAAGGAACTCCTTATTTATTGGTTTGCTTTATTTATTAGTCTTCAGACATTGGATCTTCATCACCCACCCACTCCACAAGAAGCAGACTGGATTAAATTTCTTTTGGACTCTGTCACCTTTGCTTAGACTGATGTTGACATAATATGAAAGCTAGATACAAGGCTGTGCTTAGTTTCATGAGTTATGTTCATGCCAGTCTACCACCCTGGTAGTCTTCATTGCTGTGTTTTAATGTGCATCCCTGACACATGCTTCTGGAAGTGTGCTAATAATAGTTTTCATGTTCTGTGCTAACAGAAAGAGCTATTTGGCTCACAGCATAGAATCAGAACATCCTGAGTTGGAAAGGTCCCTCCAGGATCATTGAGTCCAGCTCGTAAATGAATACTATGACTTCTAAAGTAATCCAGTGCTTAAACATAAATGAATTTTTACTGTGAATTAAATTCATTTAATAGAAAATTTAGCATTTTGTCTGTGTAGAAAAAAATAGCACTATTTTGCTCATATTCTGGTTACTGCAGTGCAGGTGAGGTTTGGTTTAGAATGGTTGAAGAAACAGTTTGATATCTGCTCTCATTTGCTGTGCTACTGTTCCTATATGGAGGCTGTTCCACTTGCTGCCAGTTCAGCCTCTATGAAATGCTATCCCAGTTTTAGCAAAACGATTTCCTCACTGATTGCCTTTTACCAGAAACAGCATGGCAGTTGTATCGTATAAGGTGATCCTCCTGGAGGAGGCTTGTCTAAATGAGAAGCTGCATTTCAGAATGCATATTAGGTCAGCATTTAACAGAGGATGAGTATAATGCCTGGGGACAGTTTTGTATGTGGTTTAATTTAACATGACTTCATTGCAGTTTGTGGACGTATTGTAGTTTGCATCAACTGAGGATCTGCACTGTTTTTTTTAATATAGGGATGCTGAGCACCTCTTTGTGTGTGTGATTACTTTTACTTTCTCAGAAATGTTACCCTGTTTCTCCTTACTTTCTATCAACATGTTGCCCAGAGAGATTATGGGTGCCCCCAGTGTTCAAGTTCCGCTTGAATGGGGCCCTGGGCAACCTTGTGTAATGCAAGTTCCCTGCCTGTGGTGAAAGGATTGGAACTGGAAGATCTTTAAGGTCCCTTTCAACTCAAGGTATTCAATGATTCTGTGATTATCTAGTTCACAAAATTACCATTTCTGGTGATTAGAGTCCTTTGGGAATCTACCTTAAGCCCTAAGCCTCTTCCTGAAGAAGATTAGTGCAAGGTTATGCCAGGGTGTTTATTCACTCTGCACCATTTCTATCTTCTCTTCTTCACACTTCCTGAGAAAATGAAATGACTCCTGATTGACCAGTTAGCATAGGCAAAATCCTCCCAGCATATCCACCTCTGGAGGGCAGATAAGTGTAATTGAGTGCTCGTTTAGCTGCATGAACTGTCTACTTGATTCTCTAGGTGAGTTTGCAAAGAAAAGCCTAGAATTTCATCTGGCATACATTGACATGGAACCATTGACTAAAAGGAGCCCTTATAAGATAAGAAAGCTGAGAATCTGGCATAAAATAATGAACATGGTGTTGAGAAGTATGTAATTTTTCTTTCAATTACACTGTTATTTTTTCCCCATTTGTACATAGTTGGTATTTATCAATATTTTTTTCCATCTACCTGTTGGTTTGACTATGTGAAATACTATAACTGTGTCTTTCTTTAAATTACAAAATAATGCATTCTAAGCTTGCTTACCAAAAGGTTTTCCACAAAATGGCTCACTCCAGAAAAAAAATAAACAAACAAACAAAAACCCAAGACTAAAATCTAACCTGTCTGGTTTCTGGTTGTATTTATTTTTCATCACATTTTTTGTTTGCGTGCTTACCTTTGAATTAGCAGCATCATTTTAGTTTTTTCCCTAATCAAATGTGGATTATCACACAGTCATTCACAAATCAAAGTGACAAGGCAAGAATTTATATTTTGTTAAAACATGGCTAATATTTCACTTCTTTTCCCTTCTACCTCATTTTAGAAGGTACAGTCTCTATTCACCAGACCATCCTGCAGAACCCTTCTGGATGTGATAGAAAAGCTGATTTGTATGCATGAACTCTCATTCTTCTGTTTGTGCTAGCTTTAAGTAGCAACACAGCTTTTAATTGTGAGGTTTTAAGTTCTGCAATTAAAATTTACCCTTTCTACTGAGAGGATTGAGTGATAGTTTTTTGATTTACTTCAGACAGTTTAGACAAATTATATTTAAAAGCACATAAAGATGCAAGATACATTTCCCAACTATAAGAAGGTCAGAATGTCTTAGGCACATTTGCTGAAAGTTTTACTTTGAATAGCTAATGATTTTTTTCCTACTGTATTGCAGTGAACATGCTAAGATGCTACAAAGAGTTTTCCTGTCAATCTCCTCAAAGAGTCAGCTTTCTTGAAAACTGTGACTAAAAAGACATTGAAGAGTTTAGTTAATAAATTTCCCAAAGTTATGTCAATAACATTCATTTATTTGAAGTCTAAAAGCCAAATGTGTAAAATACCCAAAGTACCTTAAGGGTATTTTCATATTCATAAAGGAGATAAATGACATTTAAGAGGTGTGGTTATAAGATCAAGGAATCTTGAGATAGATAAGGTAGAGTTCACACTGCAGAGTTTAACAAATGATGTGTATATCCTGTCTTCTCATTAGACAAAGGAATAAGTACATTGTTAACAGTGTGGTTTTAAAATAATGTCTGTAATGTAATGTACTGTTACCTGCTTATGATAACACAGACTATTGGATGTCTCAATTTGTATCTGCATTAATGTATCTTTTAGAAACTTGCTCAATCTTGATTTCAGAAGTTATTCTAAAAGTATTAGTCCAACCTGTGACAATTTTATCAGTAATGAAGAAATTCTTTGTTTATAATATGAATTTTAGATTCTAAGTTTCTTGGTATTTTAAGAATGATTAAACTGTTTACTAGCTGTGAAAAGCTCCTATTTTGATTTTCTTATTTTCTGTCCTGTTCACATTACTGCTGTTTCTAGTTGCACTATTCAGTTCAGACATTCGGTCCCTGCCCCAAGGAGTCCTTGGTCTAAGTATAAGCAAAAGACAACAGATGAATGCTGCCATATGGAGTATATGCAAATGAGATAATATTGATCAACATGATAAGCATGCTGTGACACTTAAACTATATGTAAACCTTTTTTACAGTTTGCAGACAACTTCTTCACATTCCCATTTCAAGTCTTCTACCAAGTATATATACTTCATGGTCACAGCTGCAGTAGTAGTAATAAAAAGGCTAATAAAGAATCTCCATGCTGTTAAGAATAGTTTACATTTTAAAAAAATCAGATGTTGCAGATGTCTTCAAAAGTATATGCCTTTAACAGTACAGTGTATTTAAAATACAATATTAAATTTTTTTTGTGTGAACAGAACATGATTTTAAGACATCAGTTCTTTTATTCTTAAAATAACTCTAGTACTCGAGCAATCAAAGGATGGAACACAGATGTGTTGATGCATATGTTTGCAATATGCATGACCATGTTTTATGTTATAAAAATTTTTAGGTGTCTATTGCAAATCAAGAAGGAAATAATATCTAAAACAAACAATAAAGGATCTGAAGAATTCAAAGTGTGACATGAAAAAACAAGATTTATATTTTTATAGCAAAGAAATTCCTTTAATTCATTTAGTTTCCTAAATTACTGAAATCTAGTGTTTATATTAGCAGTATATGCCAACATCATATGGTTGATTCTAACTATATACAAATTTTATTCTGGTTGTATCCAAGAAGCTGACACGAGTGTAGAAAACAAGATGAACGCGTATAGAGTTCACTTCTCATTCATCTAGGTTACTCTTATCTTAATGTTTAAATGTATCCTGGTGCAGTAACACACAATGTTGCTTTCCATGTTGTGTTCCAGATAGAGGCTTACTATTTTTAGGAAGTTGGTAATAGTCCTGAACTGAGTTTACATGCTCGGACTGATGATTTGGCATATCATTTCTCTTATTAATATTGCTTTTAAGCAATAAGCATCGTATGAAAGCCTGAAAATGGATGAGGCAGCTCCGGTCTCACAGAGTGGGGCATCTCTTCTCTGTTACAGGTATTCAGTGGCCCATAGAAAATGAGTCTGTAATTTTGGCATAATATTTAGTAGTCCTCCAGACACCGATACTGCCTCTCAGTTCCAGAAGTAAACTGAGGAGTGAATGGGCATGGGAGTAAATTCTATTTTATTTCTTGGTGAAAGAAGAAGCATGATTTGAACCTTTTGTTTTGTGAAGGATGGCATTGTCCTTGACTTTAGTCGTCATTTCAAAAAGTTTAATTTGAAATGATGGGCCAACTTTTGGCATAGTCTTAAACCAGATCCAACCTTCCAGCTTATTTTTAATGCTGAAAAATAGCTTTTAATACAATACGCTTTGGTTTTCTTCCTTCTCTAGCCACAGCTTGGGAGAAGGAAGTGGGCATTTGGGAGAGCAGGGTTGGAGTGGGACTAGCAATAGATCAAGTCTCTCCATGGGATTAGTGTGGTGATGAACTGGAGCCTTCTTTCATTTTATGAAAAGCTGCTTTACAAGTGTTACACTAATGTAAGTGTTAATGTTTGCTTAGGGGACTAGAAGGAGACTTGCTTGAGGCTATTAGAAGAAATAAAGGTTCTTTAATATGAAAAGTAGAGGAAAACGTGAAAAAGGCAACCATCTTAAATCAGGTATCAGCATATAGGAGATATATTTGTACTTAGGATTTCTGTAATAAAAAAACCTCAGTACTATACCCCTAAATTTTAAGAAGCACGTTCAGGAGACTTAAAACTGTTCTTTGGATAAATTTCAGTTCCATTTCAGATACTTACCAAAGAGTTATTTTTCATTATTGTTGGGACTTTAACCTCTGATAAATGGAAGTAATCATCTGTTCTTATTTATCACATTTTTGAAAATATTAGGTGTGGGTTTTTTAATATGGCAGTTAGGCAATAAAGTTGCTTTACGGGATACCAAAATATCATTCAGTGAAAATACTACACATGGTTTATATTCAAGTTCTTCATTGTTCAAAATTCAATTTTCCTCCACCCTTGTGCATTATGTTGATGGTGTTGACTTTAAGGGGTACATTTTCAAAGTCTTTTCTTCAGGATTTATAGCTAAATAACTCCCATTAATTTTAATGGCAAATGTGTGGCTAAATCCTGTGTACTGTTTTTGAAAAATGTGTCCCTAAGGTTATTGTTTTACACACTTCTGTGTAGATCCAGCTATCAAAGTTTATATTTTTCAGCTGTTTTATATAATACACACATGAAAGTGTAACATATAATAATGTTAAACAGATTTTGGTCTAAAGATACTGGGGTTTCAAAAAAAAATCTGTCTATATATTTTTTCCAAAGGGTAAAGCAATATGAATTGCTATCGAAGTTTCACCGTGTATATTTTATGCAAATCAAATTTACTGTTTTGTTTGGTATTCTTATCTTGGTTCTGTAAATATGTGTTCAGTTAGACAGTTCCCTCTTATACATACCATTATGTGCTAATTCAACAATAAGTAACCTTTGAAATAACAAATTCTGCTATTTTTCATTAAAATGTGAAGAGTTAATTATGTATTGTATTCTATTCACAATAATATTTGTAATGTTTCTCTGTTAATCTTAGCTCTCATTATTCACAAATGCCTGTGGCATCTATGAGTTATTAGGACCTTCTTTTGTGGTATAAACATGCTTTCCTCCTGCAATGGACATCTGTGTAGCTTGTACTAATAGAAAAATCATCTTCTTTTCCACCACAGGAATAGGTAATGTTCACAAAACATAGTATCATAATTTTGCACAATTGCTCTGTTTTTTTTTTCCCCTTCTTAATCATAATTATAATGAATTCACTGTTTGGAGGAGTCTTCCAGTGGATAATCAGAAACTAGCTAGACAAACAGTATATCTTGCTTTAGCTGACTATATTAACTATTTTGCTGTCAGTTAAAAAAAAAAAAAAGTTCAGTGAACTGAATAAATGGGATAATCTAATTGGCCACAATGCCTGGCCCAAAGTACATGGTTAAAAGGTCCATTCTTGGAAAAATAAGTAAATTTATTAGAAACCAAATTTCATTTTCTTTTGGAATAAAAATGATAGCAAATGGGGAGGGGGAAAAATGATGGCAGATATTTACTAAAAAACACGGACAATATGAAAGGATTAAAATGCTTTAATCAGACAGAAAAAAGGGCTTTGGCTACTTGATTAGGGCTGATTTCCACCATCTGCTTATACTTACTGAGGATCTAGCCCTGACTGAACACTAATTTGTGCACTTCCTAGAAATTGAAATCTCTCAGCAAGCAAATTAACAAGAGCAGGGATTCAGCAATAATGGAGCTCCTCGGCTTTTGTTTCCCTCTGACAGATGGACAGGGTGCGCTCAAATTGAATTCAGCTTTAATTGCATTGTGCCATTTAAAATTTTATCTGCTCCACAGATTTTGTTTACAGGTTTCAGGATTCCAAACCTTTGGAAATTTTTTCAGCCCTGGGTGAAATAAAGAGCACTATAATTCTGTGTGACTAGTAGGTGTTCATTACCACTTTTTGCCCTAAAGGGTGGCGTGCTGAAAAAAGGCAAAGAATTCTATTTTCAAGCCTTAAATTGATGGGTGGAGAAGTACAATTTTTCTCACTGTAAATGCTCTCTTATTGAGTATCTATTCATAAATAGGAATATTGTTAAAAGGTAGACTAGAAAACAAGATCTGTTGGGAGCTGCTTTGATTTTCTCTATATATTAAGGCATCACAAACTTTTCTCAGCTATGAAGTCTGTTGCCTAGAGTTATGAATTTTTTGTGCTTTAGAGATAAATTTTTACCGAATAAATAATGACATTGTAAAACTCTCTGCCTTTTTCCTGACTGAAGGTTGATCAAATTAAAGAGGCTAATGAGAACCTGTTCCTTTTGGATGAGGTGTGAAATATGACTAAATATTTTGCTCGGGTTCTAAACATTCCTGTGAAGCTAACACTGGAGATTCTTTTGTAAC
>VWZD01000395.1:1325-22258 GCA_013396695.1 Sakesphorus luctuosus
GTGTGGCTGTGCAGGAGTGTGGCTGTGCAGGAGTGTGGCTGTGCAGGAGTGTGGTTGTGCAGGAGTGTGGCTGTGCAGGTGTGTGGCTGTGCGGGAGGGCTGCGGGCAGGTGGCACCGCGCCCCGGTCCGACTCGCCGGGCAGGATCCTGCCGGGCGTAGCCTGGTGAATCACGGCTCTGGGATGCTGTGGTAACGCGTTTCGCCTGCTCAGGGAAAACAGCCGTGGTTCTCACGCCGCAGGTACCAGCCTGCGAGCCGAACAAAACCGAGCCTCTCAGTCTGTGCACTTGTGCAGCGTGGAAAGAGCCAGGGGATCGGATCCAAGCAGCTCAGCAGACCTACATAGCTATGCAGTTACTTAAGGATTTAAACGCTAATAGCAGACACGAGGCGGATGCCTGTGCTGTTGGGTTTGTAATAGCCACTGGGATTCTCAGCCTGAGCGTGGCCTTTGCCAGCTCATCTGGGAAGTCTCAGCTGATGTTCAAAGGACGCTGCAAGAGACATCTTTATGTGCACATTTACACATCCTGCATAAAGGCTTTGATATGTGCACATCTCCTTATACCCAACAACCCAGATTGCAGCATTTAGCAGGGTGGGTATTTTTATATCCTGAATGACCTGATCGGGGGCAGGGAGTTAAATGCAGGTCTTCGATGTCTCTGGAGAATGATCTGCATCCCATGTGTTCCAGACCAGGCTTCTAAAACTTTCTTCTTGGAGCTGATCCACTTTTGAGGATATAAATACCTAGTGAAGCTACATGTTAAAACTGTACACTGATGTAACCATGAATCTAGACAATCTTCTGCTCTAAAGAAGAGCTATTTATTGGAGGATTAAAATGGATGTTGTTTCTGTAGCAAAAATTCATTCCAGGTGCAACTTCTTGGCATTTTCTGTTGGATCTTGGATGTACTCCAGACTTCTTCCTACTTCAGCATCTGTCTGACTTGGGAACTGATTTTAGTATGCCTAATCTGCCCTCCTCCTAGTAGGTGGGTGAATTAGATATTACAATACTTGGATCCATTCATGCATTTAACCAAGGATCCTCATGCTGAATTTAACATTCACTGCATCTGCCATCCTGGGGTTTGACCCAGACAGGCAAATCTGATTGAGTTGGGGCCTACAAGGACCGATTTTGTTGCAGCATTGTGTTTTCAGGAGTTTTCAGTACTTGTCATTATATGACAAGAAGATACATTAAATGCAGGTATAAAGCATCCTGAAGGACATGTCAAGGAATTGAAATTACAGCTTGTTTTGTTGCAGTTTCTGCAGTATCTGCATCAGTGTCTGCCTTGGTACAATGACTTACAGGACTGCCCTTCTAAATCCTGGTGCTCCAGCTCTGATCCAAGCAGTTGGCCAAAATACAGGACCCTGCAGGTTATTTTAATTAGAAGGAAAAATTAATTGTGGTGTCAACAAGAGCATAAAAGGGTGTATAATGAGCTGCTGCTTAGCCCACAGGAGAAATCAAACTGTAATGGTGAGGTTATTTGCTCACAGTTCAAAGCCACTGAAAAAACTGGATTTCAGCCAACACTCAGCCTGGAAAGTTTTGCACTTATGTCTGGGCCACCTTTTTTAACTTACTCCAGCTGCTTGTTTTCTGTATTTTCTTCAAGTTTGATTTTGAGGTGCTTCTCAATTAATTTCCTTTTCTCTCAAACCCCTGCGCTTGTACAAAATAATGTGCACCAAAATGCTTTCTTCTTCCTTTCTTTGCGTAGTGACTGTGATTTCAGTGATCTGACAGCTGCTTTGCTTGTCTGCTTCCCTAAAGCAGCTTAATGGCTTTTACCACTATCCTAATAAAGTGCGGCAGTTACACCTTAGCACTCTGGTGTAACTTTCTTGTTATTCTTAGATTAAAAATAGTCCTGGTATGGTATAAATTCTACAGGATGTGCCTTTTACACTGCAACTCTCTTACTTTCAGATTGCATTGACTGAAATGCTTTCAACATTTATTTGCATTAAAATAACTTCTGTATTTTAAGAGAACTGCTGAATTATTACAATGTATGGAAATCTATCCAGCCATGTTTTCCCGTAATAGCCTACCAAATTTATGTTCTCCTTTTGAGGTATCCAGAATTATAAGGGTGCCACTTTTATAAAAATATTGAAGATGTATAAGAAAATATTTTCCTTTATAATCTCTTGAGTAATGTGGGTCCAGTGATTCAGACTTAGGGATATATGTCATTACAGGCATTTAAAGAACCCATGGAGGGTTTTGCATATGTCTGCAGGATCATGTGCTTTTATGCTGCCTAATCTAGCAGTCACATCATTCTGTTTTCTCTTTTGTGGTTGTGTTATTCAGCTTTCAAAAGCAGACTGATTTCTTTTGTCAAAGTTGTTTGACAAGTGCACTGGGAGAATGTAATCTCATACCAAACCATCTAAGTTTTCCCAGCTCTGCTTAATCCAAGTTCCTCTGTGCCTGCGTAAAACAAATATTTTCTTCATGACTTCTGAATACCCTGTATTCTTTTTGTTCTGTTACACAGTGAGGGCTGGTGAAGACAGAGTCTTTGTTCCTATGGTTACCCTATTTTAACTGATCCCAGTTTTGTGTTGCTTCACTTTTAGGCCTAAAAAGAAATGGTTCCAAACTTGGTTTGTGTTAATTTGGGAAGGAAATCTAAGCAAGATACATTCATTTTTCACCCATGATTGTGCTGGTTTTCATTAGGGTAGAGTTGATTTTCTTCACAGTAGCCAGTATGGAGTTATATTTTGGATTTGTGCTGAGCACAGGGTTGGTAATACAGAGATATTATTGCTGGGCAGTGTTTGCACATCATCAGGGCCCTTTCTGCTCCTCACGGGGCCCCACCAGTGAGGAGGCTGAGGAGGGCAGAAGGAGCTGTGAGGAGGCACAGCTGGGACAGACCCCAACTCACCCAAAGGACATTGCACACCGTGCAGCTCCACCTGGCATTGCTGGTTCCCTGAGGACTGGCCCCATACTTGTTCTCCATCTACATTTGCATCCTAATAGGAGTTTTAATTACACAGTTTTGTAGAACTCCTTGCTATGTGAAAGTTAGAAAATTTTAAAAGAACAAAATGAAAGTTGGCTGAAAGGAAGTTATTTAATGTTCAAAGTATTGAAATAACACCCAGGAAAACTGGGTTTTATTCAACTGGGTTTTATTCTAGATTCTATCAAAGGCTTCTTCTGTGTTGCTGACTAAGACTTCTTTACGTCGTAAAGAAATTAAAAAACATTTGCATAGAGAATTCTAATTCTAGCATTTCACTAACTTTTGAGTGTTTGGTGTTGTAGCCTTAATGTTTTTATAACATCGCTTTAAAATTAATTTTGTTTGAGTTGTGACACATTTTTGTCATGTTATCTCAGTACTTCACTGTTTACTTAAGGAAAACAAAACAGCAGTGACTGAAATTGCTTAAGCAGTAAATTTCAGAAGACTGACATAAGTAAAGAGATGTGATAATACATGTCTAGTTTGATTTAACATACAGAATTATGCATGTAAAACTGTGTTATCAGAATGAAATGTAAAGCTGGCGAGGGATCTCTGGCTGAGCAAAGCTTCATGCTTGCTTAGAACTGTTTCCCAGACTGTCTTCCTCCATACTTTCTCATGTCTTGCTGGAAGCTGAAGTGATCATCAGATCTGTAGGTCACAAAAGAAGGTTATTCATGCTAGAAAGAGGATCGAAAGCCACTTAGAAGAAATATTTTTGCTGTGAAAGAAATGCTTGAGAGGCAGAGAACAAAATCGATCTCATACAATGTAGTTGAACTGTGGAACTGCAGGTGGCAGCAATAATTGCATGGACCCAGGGCAGTGAGTGCACATTCTTTTTTTTCTAGAAGTTTATGATTCCTAAGTATGTGTCAGGGACTGTGAAAATTGTCAGTCATTGCCCTCAGAAGGAGTTTTAAAGGGACTTAAACTGTTGAACAAGAATATATTTGTTATAGCAGAAGTCAACAATTCCACTACTAACAAACGTCAATTATAATTTATATCATACATATCAGCTGTGTGGGAAAGCTGAGAGAGTGAGCATGGGAAGGCCTGGATTCATGGAACATGTTAGATTAATAAAACTCTAAGTTTATAAACCTCTAGGTTTAGGTTTATAAAACTCTAATTTGATATTTTGCATTGGTCCTCATCTTAGTGTTCCCTTGTGACTGGAACAAGAGATATTATCTCTATAGTTTTAGGCCTTATATCATGTTTCACACTTTCTCAGAATAAATACATCATTATACACGTCTTAGCTGAAATTGTATGTACAAAGCAAGTATTACACCTGTGCAAACTTAGCAACACAAGACACTTCGTCCTCCAGCAAGTTAAGTGTTTCTTTCAGTATCTGGTTCTGCTCTTTGTTTTAAGAGCATTGCAGGGTGACTGCAGTACCTGTTTGCTGAAATGTGTGCAGGACACAGTTTCTTGGTTTGGAGAACGAGAGTAGAATGACATGCCCATCAGAACCCCCTTAAATCAGAAATCTTCCTTAAATCAGGAACAGTTACATAAAAATGTTAGCTTTGAAGCGAGGACAAGAGGTTTGGTGGCAGCTGTAACTTTTATTATCTGTAATTAAAAGCTCTGTTCTATTCATAGGCATAAGTGTCAATAGATCCTAGTTCAGAAGGACAAAAGGCTTGGAGAAAAAGCCCTTCCAGGGAGCAGAAGATTTGACAAAAAAGTCCCCAGAGAAACAAAATCCTAGACTTCCCATGAAGATGGTAAAAAAATGATAATGATGGTGAAGTTACATCATCAGAAAAATAAGTTAATAAAGCCTCTGCATCAACAGGTGTGGAAATAAACCTGGACACTTTTTCCCTGTGTAGTTTCAAGTTCTAGGAGTTGGGTTTGGTATAACAGTAAGGGCTGGGGGGTTGGACTGTGTAACAGCTGAGTGTTGTTCCTTGTTTACCAGCAGGGGTGGGCATGTTTGGAGGAATTACACTTCCCATTTTGTGTGCATGGTAGATTTGGTGACAAAACTGTCCTTCAAGCCACCTTCTGAGCAGTAGAACTGAAGTCTCTAAAACCTTAAATCTAAGTTAATTCAAAGTAGGAAGTTATATACTATTGGTAATTGTGTCAGGAAGGATGTATTTAGTACTTCACTAGCATTCTTGATGCAACAGTATTTATTTTTCAAATGAATGAACACATGCCCTTTCAGAGTGGAGTTAGATAATTAGGACATGACAGAAAAATTGATAGTAGGAAATGAATTTTTTATTTGTTTTAAGTAGACAGATAGTAAGTTCTAGTCCCAGATTTCAAGCAGGTAAGCAGAAAGTTTGCATATTTTTGATAAAGATTTTATTTAAAGATTAAATTATTTAATATAGATAAGTTATATTTGGGATCAAATTGCTCTAGTGAATTCTGCAAAAGCAAGAAGAATAATTGTTGGAAAGGCCTTTATACTTCAGGGACACTTCCAACATATTTACTCCTTAATAAGCAGAGTTCCTAGAAACAAAGAGAAAAAACTCTTCCTTGAAAGGTTTACCTAAGATATGAGAGGCTTTAGGGAAAGAGTGAGAGCAATCTTACACTTTCAGATTTAGTTGTGAATGGAATTTTAGTTGTGTAAAGAGGTGAGGAAGGAGGTTTACTAAGCAATGATAGCTGGAATCAGGATGAACTGGGTTAAAAAACCAATTACGCATTTTTATTGAGTGTACTGTTCATGCAATAACCTCAACCATCCCATGTCTAAGAGGGCACAGAAATGTGAAGAATTGAAGAATCTTGCAGAACAACTACTTAAATTGGTGCTAATCTGATAAACGTGATTCTAGAAAGAATTTAGAAGGAGGACTTTTAGTTAATCATGAAGTTTGGATTATAGATCAAAAGTAGCTCTGGTATCACACAGCCAAGTTCCCTTGGATGTGACCAGAATGGAAGGAGCTGTGCGAAAAAGGTCTGTGAGAAGTCTTGGCTGAGGGTGTCCCATCTTACCTTAGGAGCTGCATGGCAGCCTTGGCCCTTGGCTGGGATCCCTCCTGAGCTGTGCCTGGTTCAGCCTTGGGCTTTGTTGATCCCAGCCTTGCCTTGCACACCTGACTTCTTGCCTCGTCCTTGGACCTACCTTATTATTACAGATTTGTGTGGCAATCAGTGAGGGCGAAACATCACTGGACTGTATTATGAGTCTGCTGCACTCCGAGAAGTTCAGATTTCATCATGAACATCTGCCAACAAAGGTATTAAAAGTCACAGAAATTTAAAAAATCTGCAAGACCAGGTTCCACATTTCTCAGGAAGGGAGATTGTGAGCATTTAAAATAGATGTCCATGAAGTTGTTTCTTCCTACTATTTCAAACATAGGATATAGTCCTTGCTTTGGCACTCTATATGTGCAAGAAAATGACAAGAAATTAATTTTAATCTGTCCACATGTTCTGGATAAACTCTTTAGTACATGGTTCATAGATACATTTCAGACAGGACTTTCACTGTATTAGTGAGATATGGTTAAGGAAAAAGACAAGGCACTAAAATGATGGAACACTTTCAGATAATGACGGATTAAAGCCTCACAGCTATCCATGATGAACACCCTGCTTAGGCACAGTTTAATGTTATTTTCTTGCTGTGTCAGATCAAAAGATTTATTTCTTGTGAAAAGACAGAAGATCTCTGAATCCCAGCTTCTTCTCCACAAAAGAATGCTGAAAAAAAGAATAATAGCACTAAGATATTCTGATTAAAACTAACTGTGAGTAGGTACTTGGAGAAATTTTGTCAAGAGCTGTGTAAGTAGTTGATTAATCATATACAAATTTATCTGTGGGCTACAGAAACCAGGCATAGTGAATTAAATGGAAAGTCAGTTTTCATCTCTTTCAAGGAGATGCTTCCTGCCATACTGAGGCAAATCTTCTGATGTAACTTGGCTCTTTATACTGAAATCCTGCTTTGCAGTCAGCTGAGCCCAGGGTATTCTTAGCCAGTTAATATGCAGGTCAGTATAATGCAGCTGCTCCACACTGGGAAAGTAGGACAGACCACAGTTACCAGAAGTCACCAGGTTATTCCTTCACCAGAGGGGTGCTGGTTAATACTTGCCAGGAGATACCTCTGCCTTTTTTTCGTCATCATTGACAAAACAAAAAATGGGAAAAACCCCCTCCAGAATGGTTCTTTCAGCTCCCTGGGAGTTGCAATGACTCTTGTGATTGTCAAGCTTAAAACTCTTTCAGATGCTGGCAGCCCAGGATTTCTTCATCTCTGCTCTGTTTGCATTGGATATGTCTGGAAGAGTGAAAGCACTTTTATTTTGTCAAATTCACGTTATTTTTTAAATGTCTAGTGTTTAAAATAAAAGCAGTAAGTTTTACTCTAACCGGTAAAGTTCTTTATTATAAAATAAAATATGAAAAAATATGACAATGCATTTTCTATGTCTTGTTTTTGCTATCCTTCACAGTAGATATATACAAAGCTAAATTGCAGGAAGGGGCATTAAGGGATCAGAATAGTAAAAGGAGGGATCCTTCAGATTTCTTCCACAGGGCATAGCTGCTCTTTCTAACAACTTACCTAAAATTGTATTTCCTCAGACCATTTGTTCAGAATGAAATGTCTCTCTTACCTGTGGGTCTATAGAATTGTTCAAGCTTGTTTCATCTGACAGAAATAGAGTTTTGAATTTATACAAAAAATAACCATGATGACTTGGCTTCCTTCCTTCTCCTTAGTTGTCCAAGACAGAAAATTACAGTGGACCACTCTTCTCTAGAAACCTCTGCATTCACATTCCTACTGTATTATTTAATTGACATGTTACTTTCATCTTGATGAACTTCCCTGCATGTCGCTGGCCTTGTAAGAATAAACAGAATTACAGGTTTGTGAGAAGTATTCCCAACTCTGCTTTGCAGTTTTGTACAATTAATTCATTAAATAATACTTTTGAAAGCTTATCTAAATATGTCAGGAGATTTCTTTAGCCCCAAAATGTACAACTCTAGGATATATCAGTATAAAATGCACAGTTGGAGTTTATTGCTTCACCTGCATAATTAGGATCTTCAGCTACAAATGTGTATTTTCATTATCACATAGTCCAGATTTTAATAAAAGCATAGACTGTGTCTTACTATATCCACACAAAAGATAAATGTTTATATTTATAAGACTTCCTCTGGGATGGTGAGTGAGAAGCTCAGCATCGTGATTCAACTGATACCTGATAAAACTCTGTCCTACACAGGCAGTAGTCAGTCTTACAGAGATCATTAGGAAAGCAAACCAGGAAATTACCACACAACTGATGTAGGGTCCTTCTTGTAAGTGTTAATGCTGGCAGTACAAAGGCAGCTTAGTTAATGTTGTACCAGTAGCATCTGGGAATGATGTAAGGATATTAGGTATGCAACTAGTGTTGCAAAGCATGTACTATTGGCATCTCAAACAAGGCACTTACAAAGAGTGTAATTGGATAGCTGATGAATTGAGAATGCTTCTTCACAATTTGTTTGATTTGCCTTTCTTCCAAATATTCTTGTTGGTCTTCTTTCAGGTTTAGGATGATCTTTGTTCTACAGTCATGGGGTTCCCCAGGAATGAAATACATGAGTTTTAGTGACAGCACAAATGGCTGAATAGCAACCTTTTCCTGAAATTTAGAGATAATATAATTGTAATAAGCGATTCTTGTCACTGCTGACTACCTGATAATGCTGAACTGGTGTTTTATTCTATGCTCCAACAAATGCAACAACTACAGCAATTACACCATTTCAATGTATATTTTCTCCAGCTTTCAAAACCCTCATGAAGCACAGCAGTACAACATAGGAGCTGCAAGAGGGAGTTTATAATGCAGAAATTCATTAAACTTGACCTTTTTCTTTAAATGTTACACAAACTAAAAATGAAATGCGGCAGGGTTGCTGTATTGTGTGGAACATGTTCATGCTCTGCTATACAAAGTTCAGTCAATGGCTATTACTCAGCCAGGCAAATTTGCTGCTAAAGGTGAGAGACAGATCAGATTGTGCACCTGTGCCCCCACCCTGTTCTGCAGTGTGTTCACTGGACTCTAGGCAGCCTTGAGATGGAGAACAGCGAATTCTGTTCAGGAACATTTATTGTTATCAGTGACAGCAAGAAAGCCTGGAATGAAGGTGACCTTCCTCCTCCCTGTCTTTGCTTTGCGACCACGATCACACCTGCAAACAGGGAGCTGGAGAAGAAGCTGCCCCCCAGGTGACCAGTCCCAGAGACACCAGCACAAACAATGTTTCTATAGCAGCTCCACTGCTGGACCTCAGAGTAATTATGGGATCAATTTTGGTCATCCTGTGCCTGAATCCATGACAGTCAGAGTGCAATTGTGCTTGTCGAGTCAGTCATTCCCAGAATCCAACCTGTTTGGATCCATCACAGCCTTAAGCCTGATTCTGTCAGAGACCACAACAGAAGGCTTGAGCATTCTCAGCTAAGCTTTAGAATCCAGGCAGTGTTTTAGGGGCTGAGTCACAGTATTAGCCAGATTACTTGTAACCAGTGATTTGCTAATTGCCTCCCTCAGAAAGTTTTTCTTGCTGGAATAGAAAGTGTTGATGAGCAACTATCTCAGCCTGGAAGGTAAGAATCTTCTCCTCTTCACCCATGAGCTGATCTTCAGCTTGTACAGAGTCAATAAAGCTGAACCCTCACTGAGGGTTCAGGTATGTATACCCACACCTACACATGATTATGGCATATGTATTTTTAACCTGAATGAAAAAATAAAAATAATTTGTCTTGAGAGCATAGGACAGGGAAATGTAATTATTATTTCAGATGTGTCACTAATACTCTGGTATATATTTTAGATTTTCACTTCTCTCTGATTTCTTGCTTAAGATGACTATAACGTAGGATGACTAGTTTAGTCAAAAGGAAGTCAGTAGGATTTCTAGTGTAGTCATGTTAGATTGCATTATAGAGCAAAAATGGCATCACAAGGTTGGATTTATTATCATTAATTTCTCATGTAAATTCTGAGGCATCCCAGAGATAGAAGTTTTCATTTATGACAAAATAGCAAGAATTTTCACTCTCCTTTAACTGAAACACTACCTGTACAGGAATACTCTGAGATAATTCTGTAATTTTAAAAATAAACTTGCAATTTCTCAGGGGGAATGAGAGATATTAGATTAGTTGGTATAATGATGAGACTAATATGGATTTCTTTATACTCCCATCAAAACAGAATAATACTGCAAGGAAACACATTTCATTGAAGAGATCTGTTATACTGCAATGTCCCTCTTGTTGACCATTTAACAGAAACCAAGTCTGAAACCACCCAAACATGCAGATTTTCTATTTAAGATAAGTTCCTATTTCATGTTCCTTTTAAAGTTGTGCTTAAAGAGCCCCGTTTATTCAGCTCTTTTGAACAAAGACCACAAGACCTTTGTGTCTGGCTACTAGCTGATTTTGTTTTGCCCACAGTTCTCTCCTGCCACAGCTGTGGAAAGGAAAGAAGACAAGAAACAGAATAAATTATAATTTAAACTGACTGGAAAGGTTATGATGAGATAATGTTTGAATTTTCCACAGGGAAGTGATGGAAAGAAGTATGCTGCAGCTACATCTCAGCTTACATTAGAACAACAACTAATCTTCATCAGCTCAGTCTGGCAGCAAAAGAATCACTGCCATCACTCAACTTTCTGAAGAATTTATGTTGGTAACCTTCAAACCACACTTTTTAAAAAGTAAAATCAGCCCATGACTTGGTTTAGACATGCAGCAGGAAAAGGAGAGTAGAGAGAAACTGAATGAGACTCCTTAGGCATGGAGCAGGTCAAGACAGGCACAGAGAGTGTCTTACTCTGACATACCATGTGTCAAGGCTGACTGCATTTGCTATCCCATGTATTAGAGGCAAGCAGTCACCTCACTGCTGGTTTAGAAACTGTGATCCTGATCCTGCACTCCAAAAGAGCTTTTATAACACTTTATTCTTACAGAAGATAAGTAAAATACTACCTACTCAAAATAGTGTTGATATATATTGACATTGCACAAATATAAATTATAATGTTAAGGGTAAACTTAGGGAATCACAGAGTATTTGAGGTTGGAGAGAACCTCTGGAGGTCATTTCATCCTGCTCTGCTCAAACAGGGCCACCTGGAGCTGGTTGCCCATTACTATGTCCACTAACAGCTGCTCTGAAGTTAACTAATTGATGGAATGTAATTACATCCCTTTGCAATCACAGAAAGTGGACCACGGCCCTTCTCAGAAAGAATCTTAAAGGTAAACCTTCCATAGGAGCAGCTGATTCCACCCTCCTGGCACTTCCTCAGCTCAAGGAGCAGAAATGGAAGATATCTCTGTTGGTGAATGGGGGTGACCAAAGTGCATTGATGGGCTGTTCATGTTTCTGTGTGCAAATGGAGACAGTAGCACCCTGACTTGTAGTATTAATGCATTAAAGCCAAAGAGAACTTAGGAAGTATGTTAGTAATATGCTAATGAGGATGGTGCTTGTGCTGTTGGTACAATGGGCAAAGGGAGGAATGAGGGTCTCTGTGAGTGCCCCACCACCATCTGAGAGCTGGGACATGAGAGTGCAGAGTCAAGTCTGTCCAGTTTGCAATGCTGTTAGAATTCACCAGATGGGGCTAATACAGCAAATATAAATATTCTCTATAGAAGTCACACTGAATAAAAAAAATAGAGATGGGTAGAGAGAGAAATACATATTTGTGTATATGGCCTAGAAGTTTTAACCTTATAAAAGTTGCATGGGTTTTTTTAGTTAACCCCTTATAATGAGTCCATTATTTATAATAGATACCTTGTTACGGTAATTTGCCATGAACTACATGTTTAACTATTCAACCCTTCACTATCACCCCACAAACCAAGAGCTGTCTCAGGAAATCTGTAGGTGAGGTCAGGCTTACTTATTATAAAATTTTGTAAAGCTCTAAACAACTATAAAAACACATATATAAAAATTGAAGGTATGTGTTGACTTCTATTCCTAAATATTATGCTTTTTTCCTATGTTCAGATAAAAATACAAATGAAAGTTGTAAAAATCAGCCTGTTTATAAATGTCTCCAGCTTTTGCTTTTCCTGTGGTACAAAGATAGAGGGACTGCTCCTATTGCATAAATCCATGCCCCAGATTTAGTTTCACGTAGTGACTGAACATATTTAGATATCACAGTAAAGTTTTAGTTAGAACTGATGAAAAAAAAGAGAAATCCTACATGCCAGTGCATCTATCAAATGTTCTCATCTGTTCAAATCACTGAATTGGGAAGTTACTATTTGAAAATTAAAAGTAATTGCCTGTGAAAGATGTCAGACTGGTGCTCTCTGTATTTTACTATGTCTTTAAGAAGAAATTCCTTCATTTTTACTATCAAAAGGGATGAAAATAAGTGAAGATTTATTATGTGTCTACCCTATATTTGATTTCAGCATGTTATACCTACTTACAAAAATAAAAATGACAGTGAACAAATAGACTTCAGATGGTTCAACTAGCATAGCAGCTCTTGGAAAATGACATAAATCATGTTATACCTAGCACTCAGCCATAGAAAGATGGAGGCAAAAGACAAGGAATGTCACAGGAGTGTGCACACCTGATTACTGACAAATGGATGTTACATAAGAACATAATAATGTCTGAGCTGGATAAGGATGATAGTTCCAGATAAACCAGAAAAGCAGGGACCCAAGAGAAAACTCTACACAGGGAATAATTTAAACCACACATTTCTTTAGCAATCCCATCACCTGTTTTATGTATGCAGCAAGAAAAAGGGAGTAGAGAGAAACTGAGCAAGTCTTATTAGGCATGGAGAAAGTCAGACTTCCATTTAGACAGCCACTTAGGCTGCTGAAAGCCTCAATGCTGGTAATTTTTTAAGATTAATTAAATATTTTGTGTGATGAAATGATAAAGTACATATGATAATGACAAAAAATACATGTGTCATAGCAATAAATACCCATTCCCTTCAGCCAACCTCTCTTTATCTTGTAGATGACAAAACACTTATCTTAAAAAATTATACCACTTTGACAGAAAAAATTGTATTGGGAAGTTTTGTCCAAACAGTTACACAGAATCTTTCAGTTCCTTGATATAAGTCCTGGACACCAGATGGATGGCAAAGTTGTGAATTTAGCTTAAGCCCTTCTTGACTTGCAAATGAAAATTAATGACCACATGAGCATAATGAAGCCAGCACATAGTGATGACCAGAATGGAGCCAGCACATAATTCAGGGAAATAAGCTCTTATTTCTTTCAATGTGCCATGATCCAACAGCACTGAGCGAACAGCCTGTGCTGTAGCCAAAGCTCCTGTGCTTCACTGAGCTTACAGAAAACCTCATAAAAAGTCCCATTAGACAACCATTTATCTAAAACTTCAATGCTTCATCTAAAACAATTTGGAGACAGTCATTCCAGCCATGGAAATGAAATTATGACACTGATGGAGAATCTCCTCCTACAACTGGACAGAAAGCAGCCAGCCATTCTTGTTCTGAAGCTCTCTGCAGCCCTTGAGATGGTGCAGTCTGATGTGGGAAAGGTGATAAGAGAATGTAGAACGTGCTAACAAGTTTTCAGTTCCTCTTTGAGGATTATACCAAAGCAACAGAGAAAGATCTCACCATCAGCTAGGGGGAGACTGAGGGACCTGGGATAAATTTAAGATACCTATGCACATACCTGTCTTAAATGCCAATGTTCAGAGGCTCCCAATTCTGGTCACCTTTTGGAACGTAATCACTTTTTTTTCTAGGCTGGTAATGCTTCCCTCTCCTTGGCTGTTAAACTCTGTTCTTTTCAAGGACACCTTTCTCAGCTTTCCTTATTTCTTGTTCTGCTTATGGGCTCTTAAATCACACACTGGCAGCCACTTCTCTTGCAGGGATGACTGTAAACTCACTGTTGCTCACACCAAATGCAGGTGGCTTGGCTGACATGCAGCACCCATCAATAACCATGTATTATCATGACTTGATAACCGCAAACTTCCCAAGGAAAATCAGCTGAGTGAAACAGCTGGTTCTGATGGAAGAAAAAGTAATTTTGAAACACTTCTTTACTGAATCTTTTGTTTCCTAAGTTACAAACGTGGAAGGGTCTACTGCAGGCTGCACTGTACGAGTGTTCTTGGCCTTCTCAGTGGCTCTACAGTCTCACACTGCAACTCTGTCCAGAAATTCCAGTTTTGAAAGAAACTGAGTCATTGCTGCTGGCCAACCATCAGATCTTATTTATTCACAGGTTTGTCATTCCTCAGCTGATTACAGCAGTACTCTATGTATGGGTATTATGTCTTCCATATTTAGGAAGTTTTGAGAGGTACATAGTGCTGTAGCACATCTTAGGAACACAAGCTATTTGTAGGCATAGCAAACCAATTTCTCTGGCTTTCCATAGAATTTAAATTAAATTCATTATCTCAGTCTTATCTTCAGAGAACATCATTTCCAGGACAACTACAGCTTTGAGATAATAACTGTTGGTGACGAGAACAGCACTCTTGGCTATGGAGGTAAGGGAGCCTTTTCGGGACACAACTTACAGACAGCTGATTGCAAACAGCAAAATGAAGTTTTCCAAAGACAAAACAGAGTTCACCGTCATCCAATCCCAACAACAAAGCAGATTTATTTTACCTTGACTTCTTCAATCCAAATGTCTGGTTTAAAAAATATCCATTTATTTTTCAGTAATTAACCCCTCAACTATGGATACAAAATTTTTAACGGGCTCTTGCTCTTGAGGAGGGAGGAGAATACAAACAACATGCAATGAATTTTAGCAGAGACTTCCTTGATAACACCCTTTCACTTTGTAATACATAATGCATTATCTCATGTATTGAATGTCAAATGTATGCAGTGGTTAAGAAGAGATTCTTAATGCAAATAAGGGGCTATGAAACCATGTCATAAACAATGTTTTCTCATTATGAAAGCAAGTTAGATGTACTTTAAAGACCATATAAGTACTTGGATAGTTATTTCCAACACTGCCATTCTTTTTCTTCACCCCATATCAAAAGGAACTTGCATGCCATCCTCCTCACCAGCACCAAACCTTTGCCTAGTTCAGATGTGTCACTTACACATTTGTAGCCTCTGTCTGCTGGTAATTCACACACATTCAAGAGCTGTTAATACTTGACAAATTGCAGAGCTTTTGACTCTTGACTTTTAAGCCAGTCATAAAGGAAACGCCTAAATTTCTTTGGGCATCCGAAGTCCCAGAAAGACTTGACAGACCTACCATAGTTGACAGACAGTGCAGGGTTGGCCCCTTGATTCCTGCATCTTAATCTGAAGGCAGCGCACGCTGAAATAGAGACTGTTTGCATGGTGGAATATGGGTGCAACCACCATCCTCTTTTTTTTTTTTCTCAGAAAAGCTGGTAAAAGCATCACTAATATCAAATAACCCATGGCATTCAAATTCAAGCACAGTAAAGTTTTATTCATAACTGTGCAGTAAAAGCACTATTACTATTACATTCTGAAAAGTTGCAGGACCAATTTTTGCCCTGTATAAAGCAACCTCCACTCTATTTTATTAACATTAGTGCATTTTGCTCATGTCTGTTTTCCAATTTGCCAAAACATTTATGAGAAGTAAAGGCACAAGTAAAGTCAGCAGAGGAAGTAAAGGCACTGCAGTGATACAGCAGGGATTGTGTCTGACCTCCCTGTATTGGCTGTGTGGCGCATAAAACTCATGCAGGAGTGTCCTCATGGGACCATTTCAGAACTGTCATCATTGGTTAGCTTGAAACAGAAGAACTTACAAGTGGTGCAGGGAATTTTTTCATAAGACTTAGCTCTGTAATCTCTTTCCCCCCTAGTATTTGATGAGCATTGTTGATGGGACTGTACAATAGTGTTCTTGTGACTTGCAGCTGTGTTTTTCAAATGAATATTTGTCTTGGATTCTCTGCGGAATCTCTCAGCAGCTTTTATTGCTGTTTCTTGTAAATGTTAAACACTACATCAATTCTTTGACTTTCTGCACCATCATGTACTGCTGATAACCAGGTACTTGTTAATTTTGTTTATTCTTTGCATCACACTCGTTCCATCAGTGATGGATGGCCTGCTGTGGTTTCAGTATGATTTGCATTCCACACAGTTCCTCTACCTAAGCTGCCTGTTTCTTCTTCAAAATGATGTATCCAGTGTTGTCAGTGTGTAACGAATAAGACATACTGAGTATGCCTACTTGGAGCAACACTTTATTTTTATTATNTTATTATTATTATTATTATTATCATCCTGTTGCTAGACCCTCGTCTGTTTTGAATATTAGTATCTAGAGATTCTTTTACTTCTTGAGCTTCTTTGCTGACTGAAAATATTCTGACCTTCCCTCTAGAAGTCCATTCACGAAATTTCTGCATGAAACAACCATTCTTGAGATGATTTTTAAAATAATTTCAAGTCTGCTCACTTACTTTATGTGCTTTTAGGTCATCAATGCCATCTGGCAGGGCTGGCTGATAAGGTAACAAGGTCTGTTGGTCATTATTGATTGGCTTTATCTTAAGAATTTCAAACAAATCTTCAAGACCTGGCCTTTTGGAAGTCTAATTATCTGTACTTGTTCAGATATTCACTTCAGATATAGTCTGCTCTGGACAGCTTTGGCTGTTTCATGTCTCTTATGACCTACCTTGTACTAATATTTTGATGGTCAGCAGCAAGACAGTATTTATCTGCAAACAAAATCTCTTTGAACTAAATTGACTTGGAACTCAATCCCTTTAACCTCCTGGAGTCTGAGTGTACTTCTTCTGTTGAGGTGACCTAGTGGAAAGAAAGGGAGGTCCTGCTTCCCTCTGGCTCTGCTGTGCATTCCTGCCCCCTCCCTTACAGTCTCTGTTTTTCATTTAACCCTACTCATTTCACATTTGCAGAAAGTTTAATTCTCCATCCATTTATCTTTCAGAAATGGCTCGTCCTGTGTTCAGGGGAGCTGCTGCTGCTGGAGCAGCAGATAGTCATGGTCCAGAAAGAAGAAAGCAGGGCAGTGCCTTTGGGAGCAGCCACATTACAGCAACACAGCTACAGGAGGAAACTCTACCTTGAAAGTATTTTTTTAATTGTTAATATAAGATGATCTAACTCAGTGCTGCTTATCTTCCCCTAGTTACACATTCCCAAGTCATTCCTTATTTTGGCTGTAGCAATTCTGTGATGTGTTGGATCAGCCTGATTGCTGATCAACACTTTGCTTCCCTGAGAACCCATAATTTCTTTGTGTGTGTTAGTTTTCCAGTGGATCTGACTCATGCTTTGGTTGCATGATTACTAGAACTGATGCAATGGAGGTAATAGAAAGAAGACAGAGGGCAGGTCAAAGCCCTGTTTCACAGCTGGATCAGTCTTAGATCAGTTTGAGTCAATCATCCGGCTGCAGTCAGACAAACTCTTTCAGCTGAAACTGCTGTAGAAGAAACAGTCCTGCCTCCCTGCCCGGTGAATACAATCCTTTTCAGCCCTGTGCCAGCCCATCTGACACTGATCTGGTTCACCACTCAACACAGCTGGCTCCTGGGTTGCAGGATGATCAGAACAACAAGATGAGCTATCTGACAACCAGTTTTTCAGGTTAATACTTCGGGCCAACTCCCGGGCCTGGCTGTGCCTGCAGCAGGTTGGAGGCTGGTGCAGAGCTGGAGAGATGGAGGTACCATCTCCATCAGGGCTCTCACCTGGGAGCCATCGCCCCCCAAACAGCACTGCAACAGCACACACAGACACACACGGACACACAAACACACAGGCACAGACACACACATGGACACACACGGACACACAGACACACAGACACAGACACACACACACACATGGACACACAGACACCTGCCAGCTCTGACTGACACCTCTGGCCCTGGCAGGGACCACCTCACCCCATCCTGAGCCAGCAGAGCCCTGTGGGCCTGCAAAGCCCCTGCAAAGCCTTGCTCACACTTGCCAGCTGGAGCCAACCCCGTTCCCCCTGTCCCCCTCTGCAGCTGCCCTGCGGTGCCACTACCTTGGGTGACCCTGGTGAGGCCGTGCCTGGAGTGCTGTGTCCAGGACAAGAGGGGCACGGACCTCCTGCAGTGGGTCCAGCAGAGGGCAAGGAGGATGATGAGGGGCTGGAGCATCTCTTGTACAAGGAGGCGCTGAGGGAGCTGGGGCTGTTCAGCCTCGAGAACAGACCGAGAGGGGATGTCACCGATGTGTAAGTATCTAAAGGGAGCGTGTCAGGAGGACACAGACTCCACTCGATGGTGCCGAGCAACAGGACAAGAGGCAACTGGCAGAAACTGATGCGCAGAAGTTCCACCTGTACATGAGGAAGAACTTCTTCACTGTGCAGTGATCGCGCACTGGGACAGACTGACCAGAGAGGGTATGGAGTTTCCCTCACTGGATATACCCAAGAACCNTGGCTGATAAGGTAACAAGGTCTGTTGGTCATTATTGATTGGCTTTATCTTAAGAATTTCAAACAAATCTTCAAGACCTGGCCTTTTGGAAGTCTAATTATCTGTACTTGTTCAGATATTCACTTCAGATATAGTCTGCTCTGGACAGCTTTGGCTGTTTCATGTCTCTTATGACCTACCTTGTACTAATATTTTGATGGTCAGCAGCAAGACAGTATTTATCTGCAAACAAAATCTCTTTGAACTAAATTGACTTGGAACTCAATCCCTTTAACCTCCTGGAGTCTGAGTGTACTTCTTCTGTTGAGGTGACCTAGTGGAAAGAAAGGGAGGTCCTGCTTCCCTCTGGCTCTGCTGTGCATTCCTGCCCCCTCCCTTACAGTCTCTGTTTTTCATTTAACCCTACTCATTTCACATTTGCAGAAAGTTTAATTCTCCATCCATTTATCTTTCAGAAATGGCTCGTCCTGTGTTCAGGGGAGCTGCTGCTGCTGGAGCAGCAGATAGTCATGGTCCAGAAAGAAGAAAGCAGGGCAGTGCCTTTGGGAGCAGCCACATTACAGCAACACAGCTACAGGAGGAAACTCTACCTTGAAAGTATTTTTTTAATTGTTAATATAAGATGATCTAACTCAGTGCTGCTTATCTTCCCCTAGTTACACATTCCCAAGTCATTCCTTATTTTGGCTGTAGCAATTCTGTGATGTGTTGGATCAGCCTGATTGCTGATCAACACTTTGCTTCCCTGAGAACCCATAATTTCTTTGTGTGTGTTAGTTTTCCAGTGGATCTGACTCATGCTTTGGTTGCATGATTACTAGAACTGATGCAATGGAGGTAATAGAAAGAAGACAGAGGGCAGGTCAAAGCCCTGTTTCACAGCTGGATCAGTCTTAGATCAGTTTGAGTCAATCATCCGGCTGCAGTCAGACAAACTCTTTCAGCTGAAACTGCTGTAGAAGAAACAGTCCTGCCTCCCTGCCCGGTGAATACAATCCTTTTCAGCCCTGTGCCAGCCCATCTGACACTGATCTGGTTCACCACTCAACACAGCTGGCTCCTGGGTTGCAGGATGATCAGAACAACAAGATGAGCTATCTGACAACCAGTTTTTCAGGTTAATACTTCGGGCCAACTCCCGGGCCTGGCTGTGCCTGCAGCAGGTTGGAGGCTGGTGCAGAGCTGGAGAGATGGAGGTACCATCTCCATCAGGGCTCTCACCTGGGAGCCATCGCCCCCCAAACAGCACTGCAACAGCACACACAGACACACACGGACACACAAACACACAGGCACAGACACACACATGGACACACACGGACACACAGACACACAGACACAGACACACACACACACATGGACACACAGACACCTGCCAGCTCTGACTGACACCTCTGGCCCTGGCAGGGACCACCTCACCCCATCCTGAGCCAGCAGAGCCCTGTGGGCCTGCAAAGCCCCTGCAAAGCCTTGCTCACACTTGCCAGCTGGAGCCAACCCCGTTCCCCCTGTCCCCCTCTGCAGCTGCCCTGCGGTGCCACTACCTTGGGTGACCCTGGTGAGGCCGTGCCTGGAGTGCTGTGTCCAGGACAAGAGGGGCACGGACCTCCTGCAGTGGGTCCAGCAGAGGGCAAGGAGGATGATGAGGGGCTGGAGCATCTCTTGTACAAGGAGGCGCTGAGGGAGCTGGGGCTGTTCAGCCTCGAGAACAGACCGAGAGGGGATGTCACCGATGTGTAAGTATCTAAAGGGAGCGTGTCAGGAGGACACAGACTCCACTCGATGGTGCCGAGCAACAGGACAAGAGGCAACTGGCAGAAACTGATGCGCAGAAGTTCCACCTGTACATGAGGAAGAACTTCTTCACTGTGCAGTGATCGCGCACTGGGACAGACTGACCAGAGAGGGTATGGAGTTTCCCTCACTGGATATACCCAAGAACCTCCTGGACGCAATCCCGTGCCCTGTGCTCTGGGGTGTCGCCCCCGCTGTCCCCCTGCGGTCCCTCCAGCCCCGCCCCCTCAGCTCAGGCCCCGCCCCCTCGGTCCAGACTCCGCCCCCACCGANCAGACCGAGAGGGGATGTCACCGATGTGTAAGTATCTAAAGGGAGCGTGTCAGGAGGACACAGACTCCACTCGATGGTGCCGAGCAACAGGACAAGAGGCAACTGGCAGAAACTGATGCGCAGAAGTTCCACCTGTACATGAGGAAGAACTTCTTCACTGTGCAGTGATCGCGCACTGGGACAGACTGACCAGAGAGGGTATGGAGTTTCCCTCACTGGATATACCCAAGAACCTCCTGGACGCAATCCCGTGCCCTGTGCTCTGGGGTGTCGCCCCCGCTGTCCCCCTGCGGTCCCTCCAGCCCCGCCCCCTCAGCTCAGGCCCCGCCCCCTCGGTCCAGACTCCGCCCCCACCGATCAGGCCCC